>JAHKKF010536419.1:0-21668 GCA_019740295.1 Labeo calbasu
CCTCTTTCTCAGTCTAATATCAGATAAGGAACTCTTCCAGTCCTCTCTCTGACTCTCCATATGGTTAAAGATCTCCATCTGGGATCTGGTTGCTGCTCCTGAGACTCCAAAGAGCATAAGGTGATTACATGCAGGAGCTCTATAATAATGCTGATGCTCAGTTCATAAACACAGTCATCACTGCAAACACACACACACATACACACTCACACACACTGTCCTTGAATGCACCGCTCAGACTATCTCTCCTGCATGGCCATGGCTGTTAAGCAGCCAGGCCTCTTGGGAGATAAGGAAAGAAAAAAACGAAATACGAGTGCAACAGCGGGTAGATATGGATACGAGCTCTTTTTACAGATCGTTGTGAGCGCTGTGAAAATTGTTCGGCCTGCACTACAAGCTAAGGTGACAATAGAGAATGCAGTTAAATAAATGAAACAGTTTCATTCTGTAATCTGAGATCTGAGCATGCAATTCAATCCAATACAACACCTAACATGAATTCAAGAGCTGGTGTATTTTTTTTAGAGTCATCTGACAGGTACAGTACTGACTATATCTGACTACAAATGACTAAATATATGCAAGAAAGACCAATCCCAATATGCAAATGCATCCAAGAAAAACGACCAATCAGAACTCGGTATGTAAATTTTACACTGACATCACTGTTTGTTAGATTCTGAAAAGCCAATGGGAGATTTTTAAACTGTATTCTTAAATTTCTATAAGCATAATTTATACTAACAGGTCTGCATTTGCATGAAAATGAGCACCTCTGTTGTCAGCCTCACCTCAGAATGTCTAATAACCAATCAGAATGATGAATTTAACAATGATGTAGTGTAGAAATCCATTTAGACTGAAGTAAACCATGCAGATGCGCAAAAACACTCAGAAAACAGGCAGATATGACAGTGAAAAAACGCTATTTGTTAGAAATGGCAGAGAGGGAGAGAGAAGACGACAATAGGCAGGAATGCACAAGAAGCATGTGTAAATTATACAGCATGTCAAAGCAAATGAGACCTCTGACTAAATACAGCAGCAAGAGTGAAGACAGCCTGACAATGTGCGCCACGCTCGGGCAAGTACGCCCGCGTTTATGCATTTCAGCACACAAACAGAGAGAAGCGCTCGTCTGAACTGTGGGAAATCCTTGAGAAATTCCCCTGAATGTGTAAGCAGACATCAGAAGCGCTCTGGAGGAGAGCCAGAAAGGTTTAACCTCCACCAGACACAAGAGGCCACAGCCCATAATGCGCTCATCCTTCAAGCTCAGTCGCTTTGAATGCTTTAACTGCAAGTTTGCATAAAACGAATGAGATTTTACTCACTTATGCATCACCAAATGACAATGCAAAATTAACTTGAATTTACATTTAAGGAATATAAGCGGTGTTGCTTCACGATGCTATGATGGTGTTGCTAGCTGATAACAGTATCATTCATGTCCGTTGTACAAATGAGTTACAAGATAAGTGTTTGTGGTTTGTGGTTAGCCTTAATGAGCAATTGTAAAATTGATGCTTAAACGATGCCTGATTCATGAACGAATCATTCTTGAGAACTGGATCTTTTCAAAGAACAGTTTTTAATAGATATAGATATAATAGATATATACAATTTGTTAATAGATTGGACCTTTTCGATTAATTGCTTGAACTTATTGATGATTCCCAATTTAGACTGAACAATTTGTTACTGAATTGGACCTTTTTTAATTAATCACCTGAACTAGCTCACTAAATGATTAATTCACGACATAGACTGAACAATTTGTTACTGAACTAAATCTTTTCGATTAATCACTTGAACTGGTTTACCAAATAATCCATTCATTAACAATTTAGACTGAACACTTTGTTACTGAACTGGACCATTTCTATTAATCACTTGAATTTGTTCACCAAATGATTAATTCACAATTTAGACCAAACAATTTGTTACTGAATTGGATCTTTTCAGTTAATCATGTGAACTGGTTCACCAAATGATTCCTTCACAATGTTGACTGAACAATTAGTTACTGAATTGGACCTTTTCAGTTAATCAACTTGATTCATTCACAAATCAGACTGAGTTTAGTAAAACAATAGCAATACTACTGTTTGATTCATGAACGAATCATTCTTTTGTCCTGGATCTTTTCAATGTACAGTTCAACGTTTCGAACAACTGAACAATTTGTTTATGAATTAAAGTTGTTCTCAAAATGATTCATTTGTATATTAGACTGAACCATTTTTTGATGAACTGGACCTTTTCAGTTAATCAGTTGAAGTGGTTCAACTGATTCATCACAAAATTGAACAAACAATTTGTTTATAAATAACTAATCAGTTGAACTGGTTCACAACAGTTTGTTTGCAGATATGACCTTTTCAAATTATTGGTTGAACTAGTTTGCAAAATGATTCGCTTCTGAATTAGAATGAAGAATTTGTTTCCAAATGAGATCTTTTCAATTACTGGGACAAACCGATTCACAAAATGATTCATTAAAAAATTAGACTGAACCATTTTTGATAACTTGGACCTTTTCAAAGAATCAGTTAAATTGGTTCACCAACTGATTCATTCACAAATTTAAATGAACAATTTGTTCATGAATTAAACCTGTTCAACTAATCAGTATTTCGGTAATCTCTTTATTATTGGTTGAACCAGTTCATAAAATGATTCAATCATGGATTAGACTGAACAATTTGTTCAAAAATCACACTAAGGTTAGTAAGAACAATAGTAATACTAATGTTTGATTCATGAACGAATCATTCTGTTGATCTTTTCAATAAACAGTTCAAAGTTTTAAACAACTGAACAATTTGTTTATAAATTGTACCTTTTTCAATTAATCCATTAAAGTGGTTCACAAAATGATTCATTCATGAATTAGTCATTTTTTGAAGAACTGGATGTTTTCATTGAATCAGTTGAACTGATTCGCTAACTGATTCATTCACAAATTTGAATGAACAATTTGTTTATGACAATGTCCTTTTCAACTAATCGTTTGAAATTGCTCACAAAATGATTCATTCATTAATTAGAAGCATCAGTTTGTTGCGGATATGACCATTTCAAATTATAGGTTGAACCAGTTTACAAAATGATTTGTTTACGAATTAGAATGAACATTTTGTTTACGGATTGGACCTGTTCAATTAATTGGTTGAACTAATTCACAAAATGACAAAGCAGACTAAACAATTTGACTTATTCAAATACTAGGACAAACCGATTCACAAATTGACTCAATTGGACTGATTTATTCTTGAATCAACACCTCACTGACTTATTAAAGCAAGAACTGTCTTTTCTGTCACTGTCTAATTAATAATGAATATTTATTGAAATGCTAAAATGCTACAGAGTGCCACAGAGTCAGTACTTTAACATCCAAAAAAATGACACATTTCAGCTCAAGTATCTGCTACAGACGTCACTTTCGTTACACGTCTTTTCCGTGTGCGGTTTTCTCCAGGTGTCTCTATAATGAGTCCCACACATCTGTGCGGCTTCATGCTTATTTCAGAAGGGCCTCTCATGGACCGCTTTCCCTTCATAGCATCTCATTTTTCATTCACACCGCCATCTATCACGCGACTTCCCCACAGAGCGTGCTAACGAGGTTTTAGCAGCAGTGCGGAGCCGCTGAAGAGCGGGATGAGCATGTGCGCTCACGCTGAATCTGGGAAGGATCAATATGGAATAAGAGTGTTGATGAGAAGCGCTAAGTAACTCTTAACAGAAAGCTGACTGTATCTAACACACCCACGTTCCCTCAGACGCTTCAGATGAAGCCAACCAGCCCACAGCCACGGCAGACACGTTTCCCCGAGGGATCAATGCATGGATGCTTTGTGGACCCCACACAGGAATGATGTGGGGAAAAGCAGCCGTGTGTACAGTTGACGTTGACATTTAGACTCCCGGCCAGCTCTGACAACACAAAGAGCTTGAGAAAAAAACATTATACGTGACCCAGGACCACAAAACCAGTCGTAAGGGTACATTTTTTGAAATTGAGATTTATACATCTGAAAGCTGAATAAATAGGCTTTCCGTTGATGTAGGATTTGTTAGGAAAGGACAATATTTGTCCGAGATAAAACTATTTGAAAATCTGGAATCTGAGGGTGCAAAAAAAAAAAAAAAAAAAACATTGAGAAAAATAACCTTTAAAGTCCAAATGAAATTCTTAGCAATGCATATTAATAATCAAAAATTAAGTTTTGATATATCTACGGTAGGAGATTTACAAAATATCTTCATGGAACATGATCTTTACTTAATATCTTAATGATTTTTTGCATTAAAAGAAAAATCGATAATTTTGACCCATGCATTTTGACCCATTTGAATCATTCTGTGAATCAGTTTGTCCCAGTAATTGGAAAAAGTCCAATTTGTAAATAAATTGTTTAGTCTGCTTTGTCATTTTGTGAAGTAGTTCAACCAATTAATTGTTAAGGTCCAATTCATAAACGAATTGTTCAATGTAATTCATTAATCATTTTGTGATCCAGTTCAACCAATTCTTTGAACAGGTCCAATCCGTAAACAAAATGTTCATTCGAATTCGTAAGCGAATCATTCTGTACACTGGTACAATCAGTAGTATTAAATAGTCCTGTCCGCACAACAAAAAGTTTTCTAACTAATGAATGAATCATTTTGTGAACGAGTTCAACCGATTAGTTGAAAAGTAGTATTTCATAAACAAATTGTTTATTCAAATTTGTAAATGAATCAGTTCAAATGATTCAATGAAAAGAGCCAGTTCTTCAAAAAAATGGTTCAGTCTAATTCATGAATAAATCAGTTTGGGAACCACTTTAACCGATTAATTGGAAAGGTACAATTTATAAACAAATTGTTCAGTTGTTTAAAACTTTGAAATGTTCATTGAAAAGATCCAGGACAAAAAAAATGATTTGTTCATGTATGAAACCTCAATATTACTATTGTTTTTTGTGAACAAATTGTTCAATCTAATCCATGAGTGAACCATTTTGTGATCTGGTTCAACCTATAGTGCGAAAAGGTCCTATCTGCAAACAAATTATGTTAAATTAATGAATGAATCACTTTGTGAACCAGTTCAACCGATTAGTTTGAACTAGTTAACTTATTTAACATCATTTTTAACAAAAATATATTTGCAAAAATATATTAACTTTTTTTAAATTGAAATAACGGTTTTTGACTCTACATGGAATTAAATATATTATTTAGAAAAACATATTTGGTGACCGGAAAACTCGCTCATCAGCTGAAAAAATGAACTCTAGAGAGGAGTATTTTGCTAAATACATGCACCATAATACATATTCAAAAAGTTTTTATGACCGCCACTATTTAAGTGTTTATTTTCTAAATATGAATTGAAGTAGAAATATAATTGTAACTTTATTATTATAAAAACTTGGCATGTACTGTAACTGATATACAGTCGATATCAAATCAAATTGAATCAGAAATCGAATCGAATCGTAAGCTTGTGAATCAGAATTGAATCATAAAATTTGTGTCAAAATCCAGCCCAGATAGTTAGACAGATAGATAGACAGATCGATCTAATAAAATGGTTAAGATTTTGAACTGATTCACTAAAGTGAACCATCTAAATCTACTGATTCACTAAAATTAATCTATCCAACTACATTACAGAACAACAACGACAGTGAAACATATTGCTACATAATACTCAGTCCATATAGGCTTACTTTATTATTAAGTTAGGTGATTTAGTATAAAGGTTAAGAGTTAAGAGTAAATATTTCACCAGGAACGACGGAAATGATTCAAATGAATCATTCAAACAATTCTGAGCCAGTTCACTGAAACAAACCTTCCAAATGAACTGATTTCCTACAAGGGACAAATCTAGTTGTAATATTGAACATGACATAAATACAAGAAATTCATGATTATACACTATCGTTCAAAAGTTTGGGGTCATTTGGAGTCTTATGCTCGCCAAGGTCGAATATGTTTGATAAAAACCGCAGTAAAAATTGTGAAATGTTATTACTGTTTAAAATAAGTGTTTTCTATTTGACTGTATTTTAAAACGTAATTTATTCCAGTGATGCAAAGCTGAATTTTCAGCGTAATTACTCCAGTATTCAGCATTACATGATCCTTCAGAAATCATTCTAATATGCTGATTTGCTGCTCAAGAAACATTTATTATTATTATACACTTAGTTGAAACAGAAATCTTTTGTAACATTGTAATTGTCTTTACTGTCACTTTTGATTCATTTAAAGGTATAGTTTACCCAAAAATGAAAATTCTGTCATTAATTACTCACCCTTGTGTCGTTCTAATCCCGTAAAACCTTTGTTTATCTTCAGAACACAAATTAAGATATTTTTGATGAAATCCAAGAGATTTCTGACCCTGCATATACAGCAACGCAACTACCACCTTCAAGGCCCAGAAAGGTAGAAAGAACAGTATTAATTTCTTTTTTAAAAATCTTACTGACTCCAATATTTTATAATATATAATATTTATAACAGAATGACACAAACAACTCTGAATACAAACAGCATGCTTGTGCAAGGTTTTTCAACGCAAAATCTGCTCCGCTAGTATCCAGCATGCACACAGCCCACAACAACATAACCTCAGCATAACCCACAGTCCAACGCGTTTCACAGCAAATCCATCATCCGCTCAGATCCGAGCAACAACACCCACCTCAATTCCTTCTAGAGAGATGAAGGGCCAGATATCAGTGTCTTCAGCGAGACCTGAGCCGAAGGACAGTGGAAATAAATGACGGTGAGCTGGGTCAAACGCGTGGGCTTCCCACAGGCCAGAGCCGACGCACCGCTGTAATGGCTTTGCAGTGATTTACTCCATTCATTACAGTGAGACGCTGTCACCTTCTCTCAAAACATAAGAAACTGGGATGCATCTGTCATCTGTCACCATCAGGACTGTGGGATAATGAATCCAATAGACCTACTTAAGCAAAACGAAGCTCTGGACAACAACAGACATGTGATTTCTTTCCAGCATTGATTCAAGTTTTAGCAATAAATTAAATTATTTAGTGATAAATAAAGTATAAATTTACTATAACAATGGAAAAGTTTAGGGTCAGTAATTAATTACTTAATTTAATTTATTCAATTAATTAATACTTTTACTTAGCAAGGATTAAATTGATCAAAAGTGACAGTAAAAACATTTACTGTAAAAAAAAGAACATTTCTGAAGGATCATGTGACACTGAAGACTGGAGTAATGATGCTGAAAATTCAGCTTTGCATCACAGGAATAAATTACATTTTAAAATATTTTCAAATACAAAACAGCTATTTGAAATAGAAATAATATTTCACAGTATTACTGTTTTTCTGTATTTTTGACCAAATAAATGCAGCCTTGGTTGGGCATAAATAAAATTAAAGTGTACAATAAAATTAAATAATTAAATAAATACATTTAAATTATTTTTATTCATAATTCATAATAATAATATATGTATTTTTTTAATTTATGAATTTATAATTACAGTTTTACTGTAGATATATGAAATTTTTAGTGCATAAGATTTTTCTTGCCTGTTTTTTTCACCTGCCAAGCAAAAAATTTGATCCGATTGCTCAGAAAGTATATTTTCCCCTTAATTAATGTCTGTAGCACCAGCGGTGGTGAACAAATTACGCACTGACGTTTAATAAGTCAAGCACAAATTTCTCAGAATAAAATTAAATAATTAAAATAAAATTATTAAATTAAATAAGTTAATTTAATTTTCTTTTTTATATTTTTATTTATTCCTAAATAACATTTTAATGTCACAATTTACTTTTAAATATTTAATATTAAATACATTTTTTGTAATAATAATATATGCATTTTTCAAATGTATGAATCTGTTTTACTGTTGATATATGCTATTTTTAGTGCATAAGATTTTTCTTGTGCAAATTTTTTGCCTGATTTTCCACCTACCAGGCAAAAAATGAACATCTGATAGCTCAGAAAGTATATTTTCCCCTTTATTTGTCTTAATTAATGTCTGTGGCACCAGCAGTGAACTGACGTTTAATATGTCAAGCACAAATCATAAAATCTAGCGCTTTTCTCATTAATTTCAGTGAAACTTCATGAGGAAATATCAGCGTTTTTAACAGGCCAAACACAGCACCATGACAAACTCCCATCATAATCGCATTACCAGGCAAACGGTCTGACCCATGGGTATATGACAGCTGCCACAAACACCTGAGCCCAGCGGTCGGTGGACCGGTATCAAAATCAGCACGTCTGACCTCTGATCTGCAGTGATAGACAATCCAAGTTGTTTATATGTCAACGAACGCTCATATCTGCCAGGCTCCAGGTGGCTCTGATCGCATCCGATCGCCTGTAGGTGACTTATGATCGTCTAAGACAAATGCTTCTCAAAACACTGCACTTGAGACTCCAGACGCACCTGCTCACTATCTCCCTTCGACCCTTCAAGTTCAGAGACGACGACTGATTGGGGTGCCGAACCGGAGAACAGGTAGGCCGGCTAATATTGCATCTCTCTGGACCGTAAATATAGGGTACCAGACATGTCTGTCGTAAGCGATAAAGACAGAGTTGTGCTGACTCAAGACTTTGCATGCTTTTTTTGGTGGACTTTTATGCTGAGCTGTGGAAACGACACGCTCTCGGCTCATTCCACAGAGTTGCAGTGACGGAAATCTCGCATAGCGGGGCAACTCTCCACGGTCATTAAACACACAATGACGGCTAATTATGAACAAAGCTACACTCTTGGCTACAGTACGTAATTAAGTTTTGGATTCGTGCTCATTTGTTTTAGCAGCTACTGATGAAAGATAACAGGAAATGACGCAGAGGGAATTGGGACACAACTCGAGACAAACGTGAACCCATATCTCATACATAAGCACCACAGTTAATTGCTGTACATCAGTTGTGCCACAAATTGTACATATAGGCACATTTTTGGGGTTTTGCAGAAATTTTGATTGAAGCATGTATTTCCAGTAAGCCTACTTTGAATGAAAAGTGCATTTAAATCATTGCAGTGATGTTTAATTTTATGTCACCAACTAAATACTGGCCATGTACACACTTTTGGTGTCAATTTATCTTTTAGTGCTGTTTAGTAATTTATGGGAGGGACGAATGCAAATTAACTCCTAAAAAATTCATATATAAATAATATACACAGTGTGTAAGGAACCAAACGGAACAACTAGTTAATGACATAGAGTTGTGTCTCTTCAGTATGCGTGATGTATAAAATCACAGTGAATGAAGTACATTTTTAATCATTGGGGTTGCCAGATCTTTCTATTAAAAAAAACACCAATTAAGAACAAGCCCAAATCCAATCATGTTATTTTGGAAATAAGCCATATACCAAAATATAGGGTAATAATGCCAAAAACTATTTCTATGAGCCGAGCCCAAACAACAAAACCCAAGAATCTTAATATCAATGCTTACAACAAGTGGACATGGCAACCCTTCAAGAGTAAACTCGATGTCGATGGAGGTTAATCGTCAAAGTTACTTTGGTCTAAAATAGCGGATACCAAACACTTGAGTTTTGTTCTGTACACACACGAAACGGTAATATATGGGATTCACTCCCATATTTGAATGCATTTGTCACTTCTGAAACTTTACAGTGTGTACGAGGCCACATATTAAAATTTGCTCTTAATTTACTCACTCTCAGGCCATCTGAGATGTAGATGACTTTCTTATTTCAGACGAATACATTCAGAGTTATATTAAAAAACAACTTGGCTCTTCCAAGCTTTATAATAGCAGTGAATGTGGTTTGTTTTGACTCATTAGGGTTGCCAGATCTTGCTATTAAAACACACCAATTAAGAACTTCAATCCAATCATGTTATCTTGGAAATAAGCCACATCCCAAAATATAGAATAATAACACAAAAAACCCTGTATTTCTATGAGCCGAGCCCAAACAACAAGACCCAAGTGGACAAGGCAACCCTTCAAGAGCAAGCTCCACGAAGCAGCATTCCATAACATATACAAAACATGACAGCCCTGTCGATGGAGTTGAACATAAGTTTGGTCAAAAATAGCGAATACCAAATACCTGAGAAATAAACCACATACCAAAATATAGGGTAATAACGCCATAAACTGTCTTGCTATGTGAGGCGAGCCCAAACAACAAGACCTAAGATGCTGAAAAAGTGATGCTTATAACAAGTGGACATGGCAACCCTTCAAGAATGCACTCTGAGAAGGAGCCTTCCAAACATAAACAAAACACTGTCAATGATGTTTCATCGTCGAGTGTAAGTTACTTTGGTCACAAACAGTGGCTACCAAACTCTCTACATCATCATAACGACTTCAAGAGTAAATTCTGTTCTGTACACACAAGAAACAATAATTTAGGAGATTTACTTCTGTATTTAAATGCGGTTGTTACTCCTGAAACTTTACAGTTTGAACAAGGCCACTGAATTAAAGTGATAGTTCACCCTAAAAAATGAAAAACTGTTGTTAATTTACTCACCCTCAGGCAATCCAAGATGCATGTGACTTTTTTCTTCTGTAGAACAGTAGTTTTTTAGCTGAAACCGTGGTCCTTGGTGATTCATAAAATGCTCAATTTGAGAACTAAAAAAGCATGTCAAGGAGCACAAAATTAATACCCATGGCTCCTGACGATATATTGAAGTCTTATGAAGCGAAATGATCAGACTGTGCAAGAAACTGAATGTTATTTACATTATTACCTGTAATTCAGAGCCTCAGGCAATGGGGAAATCCAATTCTTTTCTGTGAACTGGTTCTTTTGGACAAAAACATGTCAAATGTTGATGTTTTACATGTCTAAAGCATAGAAAGTCTTCATCAGTTCATCTTTTTACATAATCAATGAGAAACCATAAAAACTTATGTGCGTATCACCATCTAATCTGTTTTTCAGTCTGAGTCTGAACTGTTTCCTCAGTTCAGAGACTGTTGGAAGAACCAGCATCATAGAATCATACACTCTTAAAAATAAAGGCGCTTCACGATTACATAGAAGAACCTTTTTAGTCTAAATAGTTCCATTAAGGACCATTAACATCTGAAGAACCTTTCTGTTTCACAAAAGGTTCTTTGTGGCGAAAGAAGGTTCTTCAGATTGTAAAAAGGCAAGAAAGAGATGGTTCTTTTAAGAACCTGTGAAATTTGTGGAACCAAAAATGGTTCTTCTATGGCATCACAACCTTTTAAAGCATCTTTATTTTTAAGAATGTATGCAGCAGTGACTGTCAGGCACATCTGAAAGTGAGTTTTGATTGAGTAACTTGTAAATCTGTGCTGCTTGAGCAGCAAATTGTTTCAGATAGTTCAGTCTGATTTGGTGAACTGGTTAAACTTGTTTACCAAAAAGAACCGGTTCAAAAGAATATCACTCCGTAACATTTGCCTGACACTCTGGATTACAGGTAATAATGCCGAAAAACATTGTTCAGGTTCTTGCACAGGCCGACTGTTTCGCTTCATAAGACCTCAATATATATCATCAGGAGCCGCGGGTATTAAAAGGGTCATCGGTCATCATGCCCATTTTCCACAAGTTAATATAATTCTTTAGGGTCTTAATGAAAAGTCTATAATATACTTTGGTTAAAAATTGTCAATGGTTGTGTAAAACAACACCCTTTTATCTCGTCAAAATAAGCTCTGCAAAAATCATCCAATCATTCCCGTTCCTTTAAATGCAAATGAGCTCTGCTCGCCCCGCCCCTCTCTATTCTCTGTGGAGTGACAAGCCTGTTTACTTTAGCCGCATTTAACGTTTAGCCGCTAAACTTGCTAACTAGCACGTTTTTAGGAAAGGTGATTGCAAAGATTCATAAAAAAACCCTTATGCTCACTTCTGCTGTAAGTGAAGCTGGATCACGAATGATTCGCGCGAACATAGACACATTTATGTAGATCGGGAGGTGCATTCTCTTCACAAACAAACGTAATCCACCGCATCTTCAGCAGCTCAGATGTCGGGAGTAAATGACGACCACTACGTTCATTATTACATCCAGCAACACAACACCTCAATCGCTCAGTTCTTGTCTAACTTACATCCCTGCTCTGGCAAAACAATGGCGCTCGGACTGCTACAGCTGATTTAGGCAGGTCTGAGGTAAGACGCTCGTGTCAGTCAACTATCGTGGGAGTGGCCTCTGTCGGCCTATGTCCTGGCTCTTTATAAACAAGCCTTATAATGGCTGTTGAGATTTTGAAGTCCAATAAAGTGCATCCATCCATCATAAAAAAGTGCTCCACACCTCCAGTTGGTTAATAAAGGACATCTGAAGCAAATCAATACATTTGTGTAAGAAAAATATCCATATTTAAAACTTTATAAAGTATAACGTCTAGCTTCCGCTAACTTGCATGCGCACATTCACAAGAGTGGCGTTTCAGCAGAAGACGAAGGCCGTTGGCGAAGTGTAAAATGAGGATTTGTAAAGAAAAACATCAGAGGACTTCGATATAAGCCAAGAGGAGACTAGTTTTCTTTTGCTGTGAACAAAACTTGCTTCTTACAAGACTAGAATATTCTATTCCAGAGCTTATGCTAAAAACGCTGGAACACTATCATGAACATGCACACAAAATTTAGTGGAAGCTAGAGATTACGGTTTACAAAGTTTTAAACATTTATACATTCAGATTCACTTCAGAAGCCCTATATTAATCCCCCAGAGCCGTGTGAAGTACTTTTTATGATGGATGAATGCACTTTATTTTGCTTCAAAATCTCAACAGCCATTCACTGCCATTATAAAGCTTGGAAGAGCCAGGACATTTTTAATATAACTCTGATTGTCTTCGCCTGAAAGAAGAAAGTCATATACACCTAAAATGGCTTAAGAGTGAGTAAATCGTTTTTGGGTGAACTATACCTTTCATTTGAATGGCTTGAGGGTGAGTAAATACGCAGTAAATTTACATTTTTTTTGTGAGCTATCCCTTTAATGCTCAAAATACATCAAGTCCTAACCTCACCTCATTTGAACCCTGGTTAGACCGAATCATGAAGTGCTGCTCTCCTGTATAATCACGATACCCTTGAGCAAGACACTCAATCACAGGTCATTCAAGGGGAAAAAAAAACCATCCGCTATGTGACAGATAACATCTCGTTCACGGCTGCAGAACATTGGTTTTGCTAGTGCAGACACCGCAGGGACAGGAGGAAAGAGGCTACGTCAGAATGAGAAACAACACTTGCCACTTTTAATTTTTCATATTCTATTAATGGCTTTATGAGAACATACTTGGAGTCAGTAGGTCAGAACAGTGCGGTCAGTCAGCGGTCCCTGCAGCGTCGCAGCAGATACGGTGCTAACGTGCTTCTCCTGTCACCTTCAGACGGCGTGCAATCGCACATCAAAGTACAGCTGCTCCCTCGGCATGCTGGGAATCAGTATCACAGCAGGATGTATTTACTCTTAGCTGTTTCATTAGCTGTCATCGCAGCTGCCGAAAGAACTTAAGTTACCTTGTCTTCACAGTCGACTCACTCCTTGACTCCAAACCGCCCTCGTTCTGTTTCGTGAGTTGTCAAGAATACCTGGGGAAATCTAGCTGATCATTTTGTCAATGGAGAAGCAACAGATTATGTAAAAAAAATAGCAGCAGGGTCTAAATGACCCATGCTAACCAGACAAACTTTGTGACTATGTAATATACAAAATCACAGACACATCGCAGAGCTAGCGCAAGCGAGCATTTATGGTTAAAAAGTATATAAAATTGTATTTTTTTTTAGAAAATGACTCATCGTATCGCTAAATAACATCCTTATTTCAACTGAAGAAAGAAAGATATGAACATCTTGGATGACATAGGAGTGAGTACATTATCAGGAAATTTTAATTCTGGAGTGAACTAATCCTTGAACTATATTGAGCCTGGTTCTTAACAACCAAACAATTGCATAACCCATCTCTGTATTTAATGATATATGACGAAGGCCAGAGAAAATGTATTTTCTCTGTTGTTGTCACACAGCGCCACCGTGAACTCACTACAATCCCACAGGAGCAGTCTGAGGTTAAGTGCCAGGATCTCAAGAGCACAACGGTGATAACCAGCAGTCCACCGCTATGGGTTTTCATTGTCCAGAGTCTATAGCTGTATCTAGGATGCAGGGTGTCTAATAGGGTCCAAAAGTCTGAAATCACATTAAAAACCTGGAAATACACTGATAGTGTTAGGAAAAAATGAAAACAAAGATACACCCTGATATATAAACCGAAGAAGAAATATTTAAAATTCTGCAAATTCTTTGTAGAGAAGGTCAGATGTTCTTGTTTCCACTGAAGCACAAGAAAAAAAAGAAGCACAAGAGATTTGGAAAATCTCATATCATAATGGAGAAAATGATCATTAGGTCTCATTCATGTCAGCTTCAATGCTGCTGTCATTAGTAATGTAAATGTAATGTAACGAAATGTACAGTTGTTCACGAGTCCCTTGTTTGTCCTGAACAGTTAAACTGCCTGCTGTTCTTCAGAAAAATCCTTCAGGTCCTTTTGAGATCCATCTTTTACACTGAAGACAACTGAGGGACTCATATGTAGCTATTACAGAAGGTTCAAATGCTCACTGATGCTCCAGAAGAAAAAATGATGCATTAAGAGCCGAGTGTGAAAACATTTGAACTGAATGAAGATGTGTAAATTTTTCTTTTTTGCCTAAATATCATATTTTTTTCATTTACCCTGATCTTAAAATTTAAAAAGTTTTCATCTCCCAGCTCTTAATGCATCGTTTTTCCTTCTGAAGCATCAGAGAGTGTTTGAACCTTCTGTAATAGTTGCACATAAGTCCCTCAGTTGTCCTCAGTGTGAAAAAAATGCTGAAAAACCAAAGAATTCGTGGAAACTGAAGGATTTTTCTGAAGAACAGCTTGCACGTTAACTGTTCAGGACAAACAAGGCACTATATGTAAATGTCTTTATGTGAAATATCTTATTCAGGTCAGTACTAAATAAAAAAAAATAACATGCATTTTGTATGATCCCTCTTATTTTGGTAAAATAATTAACATTTTGCATATTCTGCAAGGTGTATGTAAACTTTTGATCTCAATTGTATTAAAAATCAGAATCATCAGAATTTTGAATATTATATATACACATTGATCTAAAACGAATGCTACCTCACATCTTACTCTTTGCTAAGATCGAACCAGCAACCCTCAAATCAGCAGTCGAGAGTCCTCAACCACTACACCCACTACCACCCCATCAAGGTTAAAACAATGTCAAAATCTCCACTTGATGACAAAAAGCTGGCGCACACCGAGATATAAACAAACAAATCTAAGTTGATCAAATCACAACCTACGCTCTTTTGAGAGCCTGCAGTTTGGAAAACTGAACTTACTGAATAAATGATAGCACTTCTATGAATTTATGCAGATTTCTCCAAAATCCCCTGAGGGAAACAGCACAGACATTCACCGTCCTTTGGCGTCCATCACATCAACACATTACTTGCCTTCTTCATTCTCCCACCAGATTGCCTGCATGCCTTCAGTTCTCCTTGTGAAGGTCACAGCGCCACATTGTCAAACCTCACATCGAAGGTTGTTCTATAGTAACACACGCGCACGGCACTACGGCTGCCGGCGGATGAACGAGATGAAAGTGAAATGAATGGAAAATGAGTCATTTGCAGATGAACGGAGAAGAATATAGGTGATTAATCATGGGTTTTCGTTTTAACGCTGTTGAATCGAACATCTGCAGAGGTTTAGGTGAAACAAATGGCCAATTATTTTATGCCAGCATAACTGATTGTACAACCTGAACAGGGAATCAGAAAATACATGCATTTGAGAGAGGAAAAATAACTGTGGATTCCAGGTTATGGGACAGGCTAGAATCAATACTGTCTCAAGATGGATTTGAACTACAGAAGCAAGTAACAAATGACCCGAAATGCACTAGCATCCACGCTAAAAATCAGTTTGAAAATCACAGCAATGTTATATTAACATCCAAGCATCATAGTGGCTTTTTTTGCACGGTGTTTACAGAAATTATAGTTTAAAGTAACTACTGTATAGGCAAGGCAATCATTTTGTGGCTCTTCTACAGTGTCTGCAGTGCTTAATTGAAAAACAGTCCAACCAAGTGGTTGCAATATTGGTCTTTCAGTTGGAATGATTTGATGAGAGGTCACCCTCACGTCAGAAACAAAAATCAAAGCCCTGTACAATGCACACACAGAGGTTTATGGAAATTTACACACAATATATTGACTGATATGCAATTAACAGCCTGAAACTACTTCAGATTCACACGTACACAGTGTGTTATCAACTAACACTTGACCAGTGCTGGGGGTAACTGTATCTTAAACTATTAATCATTTAAGGTAGTAAAATTCAAATGTAGCATAATTAAATTTTAGTACAGTACTCAGTATAATTCAAAGCTACCTTAAAATAGTTAGCTACACTACAAACTACTAACAAAAATTAGCTTAATTAAGGTCATGGCATTAAAGCAATCAGATAAACAAATAAATATACACTAAATACAACTAATAATCCCAGCAAAAAAAAAAAAAAAGTCATTTACATATCTGAATGCTAAAAACCTAACAAAGAACAACATTTAACCATTTCACAATCATACAGTAAACAGATCTATTTNAAAATTAGCTTAATTAAGGTCATGGCATTAAAGCAATCAGATAAACAAATAAATATACACTAAATACAACTAATAATCCCAGCAAAAAAAAAAAAAAAAAAAAAAAAAAAAAGTCATTTACATATCTGAATGCTAAAAACCTAACAAAGAACAACATTTAACCATTTCACAATCATACAGTAAACAGATCTATTTAAACTAAATAATAAATAAACCATTAATAAATAATAGCAAACGCTGTCATTTACATAGGTGAATGCTACAACTATTCAACATTTAACTATTTTACAGCCACACATTCTGTTAACAAGCTACTCATAATTTATAAATTACATTCAGTCTTTTTCTACACTACAAACTACTGACGAAAATGACTCAAATGAGGTAATAACATTAAAGTCATCAACAGTACATAGATAAATTTAGACTACAAACAACTAACGAAACTAGCAAAAAACATCATTCACATAGCTGAATGCTAGTAGCAAAAAAAACATTTAACTATTATAGCATTAAAATGATCAACAATGAAAAAATACATTTACATTAAGTACAACTAATAAAATTAACAAACACCTAAAAACAGCTAAAAACTGCAGTTCAACATCATTTGACTCTTTAGCAACCACAGTGTGATAGCTTTTAAGCATTTTTAACTAAATGCAACTAATAAAACTAGCAAACACAGTCATTTACATAGCTGAAAACTAAACACTTAACGAAGAACAACAATGGTTAACCATTTCACAACCACAATGTGATTGCATTAAATCGGTCAGCAGTAAACAGATCAATTTAAACTAGATGCAACTAATAAAACTAGCAAACACACTCATTTACATAGCTGAATACCAAAAACGTAGCCAATTAAGAACAACATAACTATTTCAAAACCACACTGATAAACTAGCAAAACACTTGGCGAAAAACAACCATACTCTGATAGCATTTAAATGAGTTAGCAGTAAACAGATACATTTCTGAACTAAATACAAGTAATAAAACTAACAAACACAGCCATTTACATAACTGAATGCTAAAAACTTAGCAAAGAACAACAACAACAACAACAACAACAACATCATTTAACCATTTCACAACCACACTGCGACTGCATTAAATCGGTCAGCAGTAAACAGATACATGTAAACTAAATGCAACTAATAAAACTAGCAAACGCAGTAATTTAGTTAAATGCTAAACACTTAGCAAAAAAAAACAACAACATTTAACCATCCGAAACCACACTGATAACTAGCAAAAAAATAGCAAACACAGTCATTTAGCTGAACCCTACTGAAAAAAACCCCGGCTAAAACCAGTATAAGCTGGTTGGCTGGTCTTAGCTGGTTTTAGCTGGTCTCCCAACCTGGCTAGGGTGGTTTTAGCTGGTTGTTCCAGCTAGTCTCTCGGCCTGACCAGCCTGCTGACCGGCTATGACCAGGCTGGATGACCAGCTAAAACCAGCCAACCAGCTTAGGCTGGTTTTAGTTGTTTTTTTCCAGCAGAGAATGCTAAGCACTTGATTTAACCAAGTTAACCACAAGATTTAACCATTTCACAACCACAGTGTGACAGCATTAAATCAGTCAGCAGTAAACAGATACGTTTAAACGTTTAGCAAACAGTCATTTACATATCAGAATGCCAAACACTAATAATATTAAAGTGAACAACAATAAACAGATCAACTTACACTAAATACAACTAATAAAACTAGCAAACACTGTCATTTACATAGCTGAATGCTAAAAACTTAGCAAAGAACAACCACATTTAGCTGTTTCACAACCACACTGATAAAACAGCAAAAAATTAGCAGTCATTTACATAGCTAAATGCTTAGCACAAAACAACATTTAACCATTTTACACACTGTGACCGCATTAAATTGGTCAGCAGTAAACAGATACATTTCAACTAAATGCAACTAATAAAACTAGCAAACGCAGTAATTTACATAGTTAAATGCTAAACAAAAAAACCCCACAACATTTAACCAGTTGCAACCACACTGATAACTAGCAAAAAGAAAATAGCAAACACAGTCATTTAGCTGAACCCTACTGAAAAAACCCCCCGGCTAAAACCAGTAAAAGCTGGATGGCTGGTCTTAGCTGGTTTAAGCTGGAAGTAGCTGGTTTTAGCTGGTCTCCCAACCTGGCTAGTGTGGTTTTAGCTGGTTGTTCCAGCTAGTCTCTCGGCCTGATCAGCTAAGGAAGTGGCCAAAACCCCTCTAAAACCAGCCTGCTGACCAGCTATGACCAGGCTGGATGACCAGCTAAAACCAGCCAACCAACGTAGGCTGGTTTTAGTTGTTTTTTTCAGCAGAGAATGTTAAGCATTTGATTTAACCAAGTTAACCACAAGATTTAACCATTTCACAACCACACTGTGAATAAATCAGTCAGCAGTAAACAGATCAATTTACACTAAATACAACTAATAAAACTAGCAAACACCGTCATTTACATAGCTGAATGCTAAAAACTTAGCAAAGAACAACCACATTTAACTGTTTCCCAACCACACTGAAAAAAATAGCAAAAAAACAAGCAAACACAGTCATTTACATAGCTGAATGCTAAAAACGTATCAACAAACAACAACATTTAACCATTTCACAACCACACTGTGGTTGCAATAAATCAGTCAGCAGTAAACAGATAAACGTAAACTAAATGCAACTAACTAGCAGTCATTTACATAGCTAAATACTAAACGCTTGGCAAAACACAACATTTAACTATTTCGCAACCACTCTAATAAACTAGCACAAGACAACGCTTAACCCTTTCACAACCACACTGTGTCTGCATTAAATTGGTTAGTAGTAAACGGATACATTTCAACTAAATGCAACTAATAAAACTAGCAAATGCTGTCATTTACATAGATGAATGCTAAAAGTTTACCTACACATATACAACATTTAACTATTTTGCAGCCACACTTTCTCTTAATAAACTGCTCATAATTTATAATTAAACTACAGTCAGTCAATGTCTCAGGAAAATTTTATTTGATTAATGAGTCATTCATTGACAAGTTCCACACACATGAACAAATTCACTAAAATGAACAAGTCTTTCAAAGTCAACATGCGAGAGTGAGGACGATTTACGTTGTAATGCTAATCAAATAAATGCAAAAGCTACTTTGAAAATAACCAAGCTACTGTCACGCCAAGTTAGCTAGAAGAACAATCATAACCTACTTCATAGTACAATGGTTTCATCTCCTAAATTGAGTTCACATGAAAAATTGTGGGCCACAAAAATATGACCCATATTCTTTCTTCAGCGGGAACTGAAATGCCTGACAAAACGAGTGTTCGGATAACCCGACGGTAAGGGAGGTGGCATCGTTCTGTGAAACCGCGGGAGGACCAGGGCACAGTCAGGTACTTTCCAGGGAAACGGCCAAAAATAGCCTCCATTTCCACTCAAACGAATGCTCCACACAACAGGGGCCGGCGCACACACACATACATAAACGCGAGCGCACACTCGCGCAGTGGGAAGTCGGAAGCGCCGGAGGGAACGGGATGTGGAAGGCACAGAGACACACGCCACCGTGACACTCAAGAACACTTGTGCTAAGAGGTTATTTTATTAAACGCTTTAATCTCTCATCATAGAGCCACACGAAATGCACTTGTTTTCCAAAAAGCAGCCTAACGGTCAGGCCTCGTCCTCCCTTGGGCAATGCATCGGCTGGTGTTGTTTATCCAGGGCAACAGTTACGACTATTCTTATTTTTGCTATTTATAAAGCCGACTGTGGTTTATTGGAAGTGCACCAGACGGCATTGTGGAAACGACAGTGACTTATTCGCCGCTTGCACGCAAAACAAGAGCCTGTGAGGTCAAGATATTGTTTTTCTTGACTAGTGCACTGGAGGCGACTATATAAGTACACATTTATCACTCCCTCTCTGTTTAACTCAGACCTGTTTTCCTAGCATTAGCGTTGACTGTTGGTGGTGGGTTGTTCCTGTTGTGCAGCAACAGCTCGGTATGTCTTCATAACAAAACTGTTTGTGAAAGATTTAGCTTTCTAATAACAAAAATGGATGTGTTATAGTGATACAAACCAAAGAGCACCAGAACGCAACACAGAATTCATTAAAATCCATTGTTGCTTTCCCACCAAAATGATATCACTTCCTGGAAGATGATGTCATTCACTGGATTTTTTTAGAATTTACAAAAGACTGAAATAAAAACAGGATGGAAGGTGATATTTGGGGACATGGATAAAACTCTAAACAATTTACCAAATAAAAAATATTCCCCTCCCCCCAAAATATGTTTTGTTTGAAACATTCTGAGCATGAAAAATATGAAACACCTGGAATGTTTCCTAAAAACAGCCTGTTTTTCATGTTAGATCTTGCAAAACACCCAAGGACATGATATAAATATCCAGTCAAACCACAGGAAACTTTCTTAAAGATTACTGTTATATGCACTTGACTGTATTATTATAATATAATAACTCTAAATTAGATTTCCATCTTTAGAGCTTTACATTTAAATAGAAAGTTATGCAAAAACAAATAATGAAATTAAAAATTTCTTTATATATCTTATCCATGTTCCCAAACTTGGGGGGAAAAAAACTGTGAATTAATTTCATTTGTTTTTTTAGAAATACACATATAAATGATTTCCAGAGCAGTAAGATTTGTTAAAATTAATGCTATAGTCACGTAATTCATATTGGGTGATATTATGATAAAACAAAACAAAACAAAAAACATAATAAGGTCCATTTTTCCAGACTTGGGGGTGAAAAAAAGTACATTTTAAAATATGTGTAGAATTTAATTTGTTTTTTTTTAGAAGTACACATATAAATGACAGAGCAGTAAGATTTGTTAAAATTAATGCTATAGGCACGTAATTGATAAAATAAAATAAAATAAAATAAAATAAAATAAAATAAAATAAAATA
>JAHKKF010536419.1:22227-33902 GCA_019740295.1 Labeo calbasu
ACACAAATAAAATAAAATAAAATAAAATAAAATAAAATAAAATAAAATAAAATAAAATAAAATAAAATAAAATAAAATAAAATAAAAATAAAACATTTTAAATATGGTTAAATGGCTTCCAAAGCAGTACAATTTGTTCACAATTACTGATATATTTACAATGAATTAAATATTGTGACAAAAGAAAATTATTTTATATATATATATATTAGATTAATGAATTAATTTCCATATTTAATTTGAAAATGTAATTCAAGATGTAATATTTTATGCTAATTTAATATTTTATCCTAAATTTAATTGAAACATAAATACAATTGTATATCTATCTAGTCCATTTTCCCCTAAGTTGAACATTTTAAACACAATACAATATTTTTACAAAATTTTAAAGTTAATGTATATTAACTTCCATACATATTGTGATAAATGATAATGAACTACACTTTCCATTTTTACCATTAGTAGTTTAATATTTTATCCAAAATTCTATTTATAAATAAATATTATATATCTGTCTCATTTTTTACAAAAGTGGAAGTGGAAGTGAGTTTTTTTTTTATGCTAACATATAGATGGCTTCAAAGCCAACACACAAGGACTAAAAGCTGCAAAACCCCCAATTTAGATTCGATGCGCTCTCGGTTTCACAGTTTGATTTCAGAGAAAATGTACTGCACAGTAGGAATGACCCAGGTGTGCTGTTTTTGTTGGTTTGCGCAGCTTGATTTCACCAGCAAATTGAAAGACCTTGCAGCGCGAGTCAGCACAGCCAACGCTTTCATTTAAACACATGTCCAATTCAAAAGAACATCGGCGTCTGAAGGGAGACTGCAGTTTTGTGATTAGCGTCCAGGTCGGTGTGATTTACTCGAGACCCGGCCAGTCTCTATTCCCACGTCTGCCAGGTTTCCACACGAGCTCGCTACTTTCCTCCGGTGATTTACACAGCTACTGCGAGCAGCTGGAAGATTTTTCGCCGTTCTGGACTCCAAGTCCTCTTGACGGAGAGCACATTCAATGGGCCTGCAAATCCATGAGGGAAAGATAAATCCTGAGCGCTGGACTGAACACATCACTCCGGAGTGGGAAAATTAAGCTTTCGGCCAGTAAACGCGAGGGAGAAAAAAGTGAAAAACATAAACGCCTGAAGAGGGGCAATCAACTGAACGCAAGATATGAGGGAAAGAATGTCGGCACTTTAATCATTTTGTTGACGATTAAAGAAAGGAAGTCATATATTAAAGCTTCAGGCCTCGGGTACAGTACGTGTTAAAGCGAGCAAAATGAGATGCACTGAATTCAACAGAGAGTTCAGTGGTGTTAGAAAAAGAAAGGCTGTTATGCAATGTTACGCTTAACCTCGCTGTACCATTCTGAGTCATGAAACTGTAAAAAAAGCTCAACTATTCACTGAAAAGACTAGAGTACTGAGTGGCACACAAAAACAGAGATTGAAGGAAAGAAACCGAGAGAGGAACTGACAAGATATTCAGAAACGAGCACCGTGGGACTGTTTTAAGGAGGCCATTTTACCCTTTTAAACGAAAAGGGAATGACGGAGTGAAAAAATGAAGCCGGGCTCCTCAAGAGACTCCGAATGAGGAGAAGCGCTGGCTCTCGAGGGCGACATCCGAGGCGTCATTTCCAGTTGACCCGCAAGACCTACCGAGACACCTGCGCTGACACGGCGAGATGATGCTGTGACAGCGTAGAGATTTGTTCTGGCACAGCGCTTTCGGTTTCGCCAAGTGAGTTTATCCACTCACAAACAGGCGTTTGAGATCGTTCAGCGCACGGCGGATAATGATGTCAAAATGCATGGGTCCTTCAAAAACTAAGGCACCTTGCTAATCTTATAAGAGGTTCAGTCAGTCGACCTGTTATCAACACTGTCAAAATGCGAATTCCATTTTATATTAATTACAGTCTGGCATTCCTCGTTAAATGAAGAGGATCTATTAAATAAGCATAATTATGACCTGAAAGGCTTAATAACACGCTGGGACATTCATATTCCGTACGGCTAGGAAAATATATCACTCGACGGCCAATTATTGGCTTTTGCACGAGCTCAAGTACAATTAACAAAACGAAGGAAGCATTTGCATAAGTTAATTACATCAAAATGCCAGCCTTCGGCCACATTTGTACAAATGTCGAACGCTTTGAGAATCCAATACTTGATGTAAGTGAGGTGACCAGCTATTAGGTGAGAGGAGAGGTTAGTTTGAAATGTGCAGAAGAAAGAAATGCACAAATAGAGCTTGCATGCTAACCTTATTAGCATGCAAAAAAGGCTGCTAATTTGCAAATGCTAATTTTTGTTTGTTGATTGCTGATCAAAATTACAACCCTATTACAAGACAAAGTGAATCTACAAATACCCAACATGAAACTCTTTATTAGGCATTAAAGGGACAGTTCATCCAAAAATGAAAAAGTATCATTTTACAATAAGGTTCATTACTTAACATTAGTTAACTACATTAGTTAAAGGAGAAGTCCACTTCCAGAACAAAAATTGACAGGTAATGTACTCACCCCTTTCATCCAAGACATTAATGTCTTTCTCTCTTCAGCCGTACAGAAATGATGTTTTTTGAGGAAAACATTTCAGGATTTTTCTCTATATAATGGACTGATATGGTGCCCCGATTTTGAACGTCCAAATTGCAGTTTAAATGCGGCTTCAAATGATCCCAAATGCAGTTGTAAACGATCCCAGTCGAGGAAGAAGGGTCTTATGCGCTGTATAATGTTAATAATAATGTTTGCACTGTAAATGTCACAATTTACAGTGCAAACATTATTAATATGTGTATTATAAAAAACTGTAATTAAATAAATCCAAATATAAATATAAATAAAAAATAAATATAATATAAATATAATAAAAAAATAAACTACTAAAACTATAAATAATATAATATTAATTAATGTAATATTGCATCTACTCACTCTCATGTTTTACTTCTGTGGGAAACATATAAATAAACAAAGACGTTTAAAAAAAAAAAAATCTCTCTATTTGTTTTCCACAGAAAAAGAAAGGCTTACAAGAGGGTTAGTAATTTTATTATTATTTTTTTTTGGATGTACTATCCCTTTAAATTAACAAAAACTGCCAGAAATACCACGTACCATGTACTTTATATTAAATACAAAATATGCAAAAATAACAACAAATGTATGCCAACACTGCACTGCATGCAACATGACTAGATTTTTGCTTATTTTTCATTTGCATATGCTAATTTTGCTTTGTTGACTACATAACAGAAAACATGATCACATGTGACCCTTGACCACAAAACCAGTCATAAGGTTCAATTTTTGGAAATTTGAGATTTGTACGTCATCTGCAAACTGAATAAATAAGCTTTCTATTGATGTATGGTTTGGCCAATATTTGGCCGAGATACAACAATTTGAAAATCTGGAATCTGAGGGTGCAAAAAAAACCAAAATATTGAGAAAAAGTTGTCCAAATGACGTTTTTAGCAATGCATATTACAAATCAAAAATTAAGTTTTGATATATTTACAGTTGGAAATTTACAAAATATCTTCATGGAACATGACCTTTACTTAACCTAATCTTATCCTAATGATTTTGGCATAAAAGAAAAATCGATAATTTTGACCCATACAATGTATTTTTGGCCACTGCTACAAATATACCTGTACTACTTAAGAGTGGTTTTGTGGTCCAGGGTTGCATACAGAAAATGACAGGCTTTTTTGAGGAAAAACTGACTGTACAAATCCTCTATACGAGTCCCTTTCTGAAGGCTGCAGAAAAGGTTAGCCAGCATGTTACTTACTAAAAGACCCGCTCCAATAACCGAACATGTCACAGAAACCGCAGGGGCAAAGATTCAACAAAATGCTTTGATAAATAGACCCTGAGGACACTGACAATACGCAGGCTGAGGAATAAAGTTTCAATGCTCCAAAGAAAGTTTTAATTGCCAGATGAACCAAGAGCCAAAATTGTCTCACTTGGTCCTCCGAGGCAGGGTTTCGCAACAAGGCTGAGCACAGCGCTAAATAAGCAAACATGCTCATGTAATACATGAAATGCACATCTTACCTTTAAGTTGATCTGCAACCACACTCGGGCCAATCCTTTCGGTGACTCTACCGTCTTCTCGCAAGTAGCGGTCATCCAAGAACTTGTCCGTGGCCTCCGAAAGGTGCACCTTTCCGGCAACACCCAACTGCTCCATGAGATTGGCGAGGTTGACATCGTTGGACCAGACGTCGAATTTAAAACGCTTCATGCCGAGGATCCCGCAAAGCACGGTGCCCGTGTGGACCCCGACACGCATGTTCACCATCTCTTTCTTTTCTTGACAGAATTGCTCAATGGCCTGGATCATCCCGAGCCCCATTTCTACGCAACAGTAGGCGTGGTCCTCTCGTGGTTCGGGACAACCAGCCACGCAATAGTAACAATCTCCCAGCGTGCTGATCTTCTCACAACACGTGAGCTCGCACAGGCGATCGAAACGCCCAAATAAGTCATTGAGGAGTCCCACCAGTGCATGCGCCGACTTATTGGCGCTCATCTTGGTGAATCCCACAATGTCCGCGAAGAGGATGCTAACCGGCTCCATGCGTTTCATGTTGAATGGTCGAAAGATGATCTGACCACGAGGGATCGAAGTCTTCTTGCGTTTGGTGCTTTTAGGACTGGAGGCGCCCGCGATAGCCGCTCCCGTCGAGTAGCGCTTAACTGAATTGTCATTGTCATCGTCGCCTTGCTTCATGAGCTCATCGGCCACCCTTCGAGGCATTACCGAGTGGATCATCCGCTCTTTCAAGGCCTTTTCGACCTCCAAGTCTTTCCCATGCATGATGGCCTGGCCGACCTTGAGGAACGTGCTGCGTGAACGCACTTCGGACATAATAAAAAGGTGGATACCAATGACGTGAGCGCAGAGATGCAAAATGGCCCTTCCCGGGATCAGCCAGTAGAGCGTTTCCAAATGTTCCTCAGTGGAGTTTCTCCACCCATTGCCTTGAATCAAATGCATCCAGCCAAGCGTCTCAAAAAGCACGGAGTAGAGCAAGCCGAGCAGGAGCGAAGCGTACAAACGAACATGGAGGAAGCTGTAGAGCAACGAAAGCACCTCCATGCCTAGAGAGAATGTCCCAACTGGGGACAAACAAGGGGCTACTGCTTCTCCACTTCGGGTGGCTTCAAACGTCAGGTTTTTATCCTCTGCGCCACTGAAGTCACCTCCGTCCTCTTCATCCTTCAAAGGAGGAACATTAAAGTCCCCAAAGCCTGAAGTCTGGATCTGAGGTGCAAGAGTAAGGGCAAACGTCACCACGATGAGCAACAGCGAGGCTTGATTGTAGCAGTGGGCGTAGAAGCGAGTGAATGTGAAGGCGAAGAGGACAGAACACAGGAGTAGGAAGGAGGCTGTGGGCAGTAAGAAGGCAGTCCGTTCACATCGATTAGCATTAGCGATGAAGAACAGCCCCCAGAGGAGGCTGGCGGCCGCTAAGTAAAACAGCACACAGCGGAAACGTCGTTGAGTTTGAGGGAAGCACCGCTCGCGGCAGGCTTCCTCCAGAATGTTGGAGTCAAACTTGGGGTTCCAGAAGTGTCCGGCCGCCCTCTCGAAGAGTTGCGGCATCTTCCTTTGAGTCCGGAGGCCTTTGATCACTGGTTTGCGGATGGCAGATTCGCCTGAGCTACAGCTGGAGGAGATGCTGTACTTGCAATGTTTGGAGCCCCCGATGATGCTGCACATGGCGCTGGCGCCCAGACTCCCACGCTGCTGTTTGTGCGGCTTGGTGCCGCTGATCCGCACGGACACGGCGCCATCGCCGCTGGAGTCGCAGCTCACTTCGCTGTTGTGAAACAGCAGATGTTGATGTTGAGGAGAAGCCATGATACCACTCAAAAAAAAAAATTGATGAAAATAAGGTGCTTGGATGGAAAAAGAATCAAGAGGGGGAAGCAAACGCCAAACGGCTCTGACGACTAGATGACGACAAATTTACTCATGCGTTTAGACAGTTCCAGGATTTTAAGTTTCGGTTATTTCACCTCATGACGTCAATAGCGCATTCCTCTTCTCTTCTGTCCTTCTTGACGCACATGGGTCAGAGAGGTTTACCCAAGGCGCATGGAATATTTCGACTTACTACAAGTGAATCAAAATGTTCTCTCGCTGATGAATCAAAGTTACATAATAACACCACAAAAATGAAGACTCAAGTCAAGGACTGTTTGCTTTGACTCCGTAGGGAACTTCTTAACTCCATTCTGATGCCAAGTGCACTATTTTCCCCATAAATGAGCCATTACATTGGTTTTCAAGAAGAAAATTGCATCTATGAAACCAGTTAGAGGACTGTCAGCATTTATGCTTGACGTAAGTTATGGCATTCCTCATATTCAACACAGTCAGGGATAATAAAGTCCAAAAACTCTTGATCGGATAAACATTAAAAAGGTCCAGCAGGGGATGAGCGTGTCAGGAAAGTCCAAGAGCGTCCAAACTGGAAAATTACTTACTTCAGAAAAAGAACTCAACACGGTTTCCTAAAAATACACCTTCCGCCCTCTTTTGTTCTTGAAATTCAGAATAAGCGTTCATTGGAGACTCCGCGTCCTGTCAGACAGACACAACAGCGGTACTGTTGTTAAAAGCATACAAAAATTCAGCCTTAAACGGCCTTTCGCGTTAATATTCTCTTGACTGGAGCACCGACCTTTCCTGAGTTCTCACTCCGGATCTTCCAGGCGCTTCTATTCCGAATTAAACGTGCGTAACGGCGTAAAAATCATGAAGATTGCGCTTATCATTTAAGATGCATACATGCATGCATATTCCCAAAGACTTTAAACGCGGTGATCTTAAAACCTGTCTGAGCCATTTACATCAATGCATGTTGTAAAAGTGCTTCAAATGATGAATGAATTCACCTTGGTGGTCACAAGTCATTTAAGTTTCCTTTTCTCGCGGAGAAGACTGAAAGTCTGCACTTCTCTCTCCATAGACTCGCAGCGGTAAAGTGCCTCTTTGGTTTCTCTTCAGGACTCATTTCCACGGGCAGCTTTTCCTGTGATATCCAAACAAATCTCTTTCTCAGCCGGTTCCTCTATGTTCTCCATCAGCGCACGGCTTGGCACTCCTGACACATGCCCGTGTGTCGCGCCTATCATAGTTGACTTGTGTGCTTTCGCGCGGCTCGGGTGCGCCGGTGGCCATGAGACATCAGTAAGATCTCCATCTGTATTCGCAATCCGACGCGGTGTCTGTACAAGTCCAGCAGACGCTGGAAATACATTGAGAGGTGGGGATAAACGCGTGCGTGCACGCTCCGGAGAGAGAACAACAGAAGGGTGGCGAGCACGCACGCATTCACATGGAGGTGGGCTCTTCTCAAACCGCAGTGTTCGCCAGGCAATGACGTGTAATGCAGGGGGAGACACAGCTGTCGTATTGAGAGCAATATGAAATCAACCAGATCAATTTAGCGTTGACACCTCTAGATGGAAACACATTTTCTTTCCTATCTGTCTGTCTGGTTCGTTTCATTGTTTTTATAGATAGAGTCCAAAATCTCTTTCATAAATCCCATCAGTCATATTTTAATTAAATAATCAATGCTTGGTTACTGGAAGTCTTTTGCTTTCCAGGTCAGCTCTGCTTGAGCCCAAAGGGTTTATTAAACATTTTCCACAATGTTTTTCCGTAACACTCACCAAATCCACCAATTTTGTAATTAAATGTTGATCCCAGTTTATGAAATTATGCCCAAAATAAACCATAAGTCTTTAATCCGCATGTTTTAATTAATAGAGGCTCTTTGCTGGGCTGCCGTGTTGTGCTCACGCCGCGCAGCAGTAACTGTGGCTGAATCAAAGTGATTATGTTGTTTTGGAAGGCGGCGAGAGGCTAAGATGCTTAAAAAGCTTCCGAAGACTGTTTCAAAGGAATTCCCGGGAGAACTGCAGCTGTGTGTGTCTCTAGAGCACGCCGGGCCTGAGCTGGTGGGTCATGACACAGAAAAGGTGACAGGTTTCTTACAGAAATGCACTGCTTGTTCTTGTAGATTATGTTGATTTTGGATGAAAAATTGTTTTTTGATAAGTGAAAAGCATCACGGAGCATCCATTTCAACACAAACCTCTGAAGAACATGTAGGCTACAAGTTATATTTCATCCCAAAATCAACAGGAGAAAAATTAGAAAAACATTATTTTTAAAGGACCATTCAGGCTCATTATTTTTCTCACTAAAAAAACTGAAATGCTATACACTTTTATGTGATTAATTGATTTTCAAAGACAATACATGTCTGTGTGTGTGTATACATACACATGCATTTTCTTTGATAAAAAAATAAATAAAAAATAAAAATATAAAAAAAAACATTAGTGTGCTGCAGAAATGATCATCACCTTTAAGCATTATGGTTAAAAACACCCCGATGCATTGCAGTAATGAGAATTTGTGAGGGGAAGTGGAATTTGTATACTGTGTTTTTTTTAGTGATTTATAGTTGTTTATGAGTCCCTTGTTTGTCCTGAACAGTTAAACTGCCCACTGTTCTTAAGAAAAATCCTTCAGGTCCCACAAATTCTTTGATTTTTCAAATTTTTTGTGTATTTGAACCCTTTCCAACAATGACTGTATGATTTTGAGATCCATCTTTTCACACTGAGGGACTCATATGCAACTATTACAGAAGGTTCAAATGCTCACTGATAGTCCAGAAGGAAAAACGATGCATTAAGAGCCGGGGGTGAAAACTTTTGAAAAGAATGAAGATATGTACATTTTTCATATTTTGCCTAAATATCTTTTTTTTTTTTCATTTAGTACTGCCCTTCAGAGGCTACAGAAGATACTTACATGTTTCCCAGAGTACAAAATAAGTTAAATAAATTTATTTAAATAAATTTACCCCAATCTTTAAATTAAAAAAAGTTTCACCTCCCGGCTCTTAATGTATTGTGTTTCCTTCTGAAGAATCAGTGAGTGTTTGAATCTTCTGTAATAGTTGGATATGAGTCCCTCAGTTGTCCTTACTGTGAAAAGATGGATCTCAAAATCATAGTCATTGTTGGAAAGGGTTCAAATACACAAAAACGCTGAAAAACCAAAGAATTTGTGGCACCTGAAAGATTTTTCTGAAGAACAGAAGGAAGTTTAACTGTTCAAGACAAACAAGGGACTCATGAGAAACTTAAAATCACTAAACAAAAAAACACAGCTGTGGATCATTCAGGTAACAACACAGTATTAAGAATCAGGTGTATGTAAACTTTTGAACCGGGTCATTTTTATAAATTCAACTATTATTTTCTCTTGTGGATTATATGTAAACATCTTTTATGTGAAATGTCTTATTCAGGTCAGTACTAAATAAACAATAGCATGCATTTTGCATAATCCCTCTTATTTTGGTAAAATAATTAACATTTTTAATGATTCTGAAAGGGGGGGTGCAAACTTTTGACTTCAACTGTATATATATGTAGAAGGAATATTGTGAAATTCTATGTTTAAGTTATAATGATTTAAAGTTTTAAAAATACAGTAAAAATTCAGAAATTACATTCACCATTATGAATTATTGAAAAAAACTTCTAGATGCATTACAGTAATAAGAATTTGTGGGAAACAAATGCATTGCAGAAATGACATCCAGAAATACATTACACTAAAGGGAATTTGTTGGAAAATGTGATTAACTGCCATTAAAATGATGTCACAGTTTAAAATAAACTGTTTTTAAAAACATACATAATTTATCAAAATAGAATTCGTTTTTCTTTTGATTTTGAGGTGAAATTGAACCCAGACATCTATTTTATGTGATTCACCCAATAAAACATTTCTGTTTCAACTGAAACCTTTCAGTTTTCTGAACTACACTCACAAAGATCGAAATCTGTAGCAACGGCCTTGAGAAACACCATTCCCTTTGAACATGTTACACAGTCCCCCGTTACAGTTCACTCGCACACCTCCCTTTGAGTTGGAGTCACGACCGACCCCGAGCTGCTGCAATGCAGCTTCCAGACCTGTTCTCCAATCACATCGGAGCGCAAGGCAAACTTCAGCCTGCCGTCTGAAACGTGTGTATGTGTGAGCATGACTTCACACACTTTCAGAGGTGTGGGCGCTGATGCTGTGGGGGCTTCCCTCAGTCTGGGGGGAATATAGCACAGTCTGTTTTGAAATATGTGATCAGCGGGCCGTGTCCTCACACAGGCGTGGAGACCCATGCCATTATTAACTCATTAAGATTAATATCGTTTGGCGACGGGACACTGCCTTCATTCTGGTATTGAATTGCGACGACCATATTGCACATCTGTTTCTGGAGCAGTGCTGAAAAATGAGCTATTACATCTTCTATTCAACACGTTAAACACTGAATAACAGATACGGGAATACAATAAGGAAATTTCCTTGATTACAATCTGTTCATTAAAAACAACATGAAAGGCATCAGCAACCCAATTTACTTCAGTTATGTGATGTATTTCAGAGCGAAACAGAATATTTGTGTAGGATGGCACTCGATTTTTCCATCAGGAATTGATGTGAAGGTGTAGAGTGTGTGTTTGTTGTGGAAAACTACTTATTTTTCTAAGTCTGAATTCATGCGTTCGGTAGATGCTTTTATCCAAAGCATTCAAAGTGCATATTTTATCAGTTTGTGCATTTCTTAGGAATCAAACTCATGACCTTGGCATTTCAAGAGTCATACTTTACTGTTTGAGCTACAGGAATAGACATACAAAACTGCTTTTTTAATATTATTCACAATTTAGTACCTTTATTAAAGAAATAGTTCACACAAAAATTAAGATTTGATTGAACATACTCACCCTCAGGCTATCCAAGATGTAGATGAGTTTGTTTCTTCATCAGATTAGGAGAAATGTAGCATTACATCACTTGCTCACCAATGGATCCATTGCAGTGAATGGGTGCCGTCACAATGAGAGTCCAAACAGCTGATATAAAAAAACATCACAATAATCCACAAGTAATTCATATGACTTCAATCCACCAACATATGAAGCAAAAAGCAGCATTTTTGTAATAAGCAAATCCAGTAAAACGTTTTTAACTTCAAACCATTGCTTCCAGCTAAAATATAAGTCCATAATCCATAATGTTGCTTTCTCCAGTGAAAGAACTGTTTCATCTGAATCAGGAGAGAAATATGCACCAAAATGCTTCTACACAAATATGTGAGTGGATTCGCATTGTTATGGATTACAGACTTGGATTTTGACCAGAAACAGTAGTTTGAAGTAAAAATAAATAAATAAATAATGCTTTTTTTTTTTTTTTTCACAGGGCAGGATTTCCATCCAATAAATATGTGTAAACAAATTCGTGCAATGAAATGTAATTGAGTTGGGCCAAGTCAATTTGATCAAATATAGTTTAAATGAAATTGATACGTTTTTGAAGTGATTATTTTAAGCTTGTTGAATTCAGACTAAAACATTTCACTGCAAAAACAAATTACTAGGCAAAAATCCTTCTACACCCAAATAATGATATACTGAATTTATTTAACTTCGGGTATTAACCATAAAATGCCTTTGTTACATCCATGGCATGACCAAAGAAGTTGTTTTTTTTTTTTTTTTTTTTTTTATTAAAACAACTTTAACTC
>JAHKKF010536419.1:34974-45061 GCA_019740295.1 Labeo calbasu
TTGAATTTGAAGGGTTAATTTAACTTATTTTGTCTTCTGGGAAACATGTAACTATCTTCTGTAGCTTTGAAGGACAGTGCTAAATTTTAAAACATATGATATTTATGCAAAATAAGAAAAATGTACACATCTCCATTCTGTTCAAAGGTTTTCACCCCCCATCTCTTAATTCATGGTTTTTCCCGTCTGAAGCATCAGTGAGGGTTTGAACCTTCTGTAATAGGTGCATATGAGTCCCTCAGTTGTCCTCAATGTGAAAAGATGGATCTCAAAATCATACAGTCATTATTGGAAAGGGTTCAAATGCACAAAAATGCTGTAAAACCAAAGAGTTTGTGGGACCTAAAGGATTTTTCTGAAGGACAGCGGGCAGTTAAGGACAAACAAGGAACTCACAAACAACTATAACTAAACAAAAAATAGCACAGCTGTGGATCATTCAGGTGAGAACACAATATTAAGAATCAAGGGCATGTAAACTTTTGATTTTTATAAATTCAACTATTATTTTCTCTTGTGGATTATATGTAAACATTTTTTATGTGAAATATCTTATTCAGGTCAGTACTAAATAAACAAAAACATGCATTTTGTATGAGCCCTCTTATTTTGATTCTGAAATTATGTATTACTATGTGTTATGTGTTATGTGTTACTTTATATATGGCTGAAACAAACCAATATTGCCACTTGCCATTGTGTAGCATTTACTACTTCAGTTAACCAAGTGAAAGTGGAGCTGGTGTAATTTAGTGGAGGTGGAGATTAATTTGCATATTTATTAATTTACTAAATGATGTAAGAGCGCAGAGTACATTCAAGCCATTTTAAGGCATGATTTTTTACCAGGAAAAACTTTTCAGTGTTCATTTTAATTATCAAAGATGAGTTCTAAGAAGATTTGTAGGCTTGACAACACACCAGCACTGAGGAAGAACATCCTTAACACAACATCTAACCAGCTATTCTGGTCTTTTCAGTGTGGAGGACACAAACAACAAATTGCTTTGTTTTCATTCGGCCATACAGGGGCTTTCAGTTCCCTTTGGTAATATCGTCAGAGCTCAGCCCACAAAGATGAATCTTTGCCCTCAAACATGTCTCGATTAATGGACATGGGGCTCATGTTCACAGTTTGTCTGCTTTGAGACCAATTACGCTGCTCCATGGGAGCACAGTGGCACTGACTTTTGGACAATGAGTTACTGTAGTGAGCCCAAAGCACTGTCATTGATGCATAATGAAATGTGTCATTCAAAATAAGTGCCATAATCACTAATTATTGTTTCCAGGAGCATGCTTATCTTAATTAAAAAACGCAGTACTCGTCATTAAAGTCCCGTAGGCAATGCATATGTCCTTAAAAGTCAACGTTTAAAGTTGTTGTTGTTTGAGAGGTGAGTGATTCCTATCAGATCCTTAAAGCACACGTTTTTAACTGCTTTTCAGTGTCGGCTCTTGACCACTTGACCTCCAATTAGTGGCTCATTTGGCGGTCTTCCACGCTTCCTTGATTGACACTCCCGCTAAAACCGCTGCTAAGCTCATTTGAGCAGAAACTGTAACTCTCGATTTTCACCCACAACCGCCGTAATCCCACAAAGTCCCATTTTAGGAAGCCTTCTTTATTCCCTGCTGCATATGATCCCCTACCAAGAAGCAAATACTCTTTAAGGGCTATTGAGAAAACATGGCTCAAGTCGTGTTATTTCTTTTTCTCCCCCTCTGCTATATATTGGAGCCCCGCTCTGTAATAGAATGGCTTTAATCCAAAACGTGTTTGGTAAACCAGTATGGAAAATCTTGTTCAGCAGATTAGCGAAGCAGCATCCGAAGAGGCCTCATTGCAGCTTATGACTGGTGGAGAGCTTTGCTCTGTGTGAGTGTTTACTGCAAGACTTCACATTTCTGAATCACGCTGAATGAGCCGAAACCTTCTGCGCTGTGGATTTAATGCTTCTGTACTGAGTTTCCATAATTATTTCATTTATATGCCATGTTATATAGCAGTAGTTCAGCAGCTTCTATTTTACATTGGATATGGCTAAGATTTTGTTTTGTGCAGCATTTTTGCTGTATGAAACAACAAAGCAGACAAGAAAAGGCTTTTGTTTTAAAGGAGAAGTCCACTTCCAGAACAAAAATTTACAGATAATTTACTCACCCCCTTGTCATCCAAGATGTTCATGTCTTTCTTTCTTCAATCGTCAAGAAAATATATTTCTTGAGGAAAACATTTAAGGAATTTTCTCCATATAGTGGACTTCAATGGTGCCCCCAAGTTTGAACTACCAAAATGCAGTTTAAATGCAGCTTCAAAGGGCTATAAACGATCCCGGCCGAGGAGGAAGGCTCTTACCTAGCGAAACGATCTGTCATTTATATACTTCTTAACTTCAAATGCTTGTCTTGTCTCTTCTCTGCGATGCGCATGCGTAGTCTGTTTAATCCAGGTCAATACAGTTAGGGTATGTCGAAAAACTCCCATCTTATTTACTTCTCCAACGTCAAAATCGTCCTACATGGTTGTTTTACCATTTTTTAGTAAAGGGTGTTTGATCTTCTTTGCATGTTCACTTTGTAAACACAGGGTCGGTACTTCTGCAGCGATGTAGGGCGATTTTGAAGTTGGGGAAGAAAACAAGATGGGAGTTCACGCAGACTTAGACAAGACGAGCGTTTGAGGTTAAAAAGTACATAAATTGTCAATTTGTTTCGAAAATGATCCTCGGCTGTGATCGTTTAGAGCCATTTGAAGCTGCATTTAATCTGCATTTAGGAAGTTCAAACTTGGGGGCACCATTGAAGTCCACTGAATTTTTCTCAAGAAACGTAATTTCTTATCGACTGAGGAAAGAAAGACATCTTGGATGACAAGGGGGTGAGTAATAAGAAATAATCTGTACATTTTTGTTCTGGAAGTGAACTTCTCCTTTAATGTCAAAACCAGTCAAAATCTTTCTATTTTACATATTCTCTATTGAAATTCATAAAAGTGACAAGCAGACATGTTATCTGAGCAGTCATTTGCTTATTTAACCACACATACATTGAACGGGTTTGATTCCTCTGTGCTGCTATTCCAGGGAATGTATTTTTGCAGTTCACTGGACCGGATTCATCTATTATTTTTGCTTTCATAAAGCAAGGCAACCTTGGGAGTGGTAAGAAAGTGTAATGCATTACTCAGTCTTCATGACTGCAACCCGACAGTGTTAGTATTTCTTTTTTTCATCAGTAGAACGAGCAATCAATCAATGTGGCTGGCATCATACATGTGCAACTGAGCCGTTTGATTCACTGTCAGACTAAAGGAGCTCAGCTCATTGTTAGCATTGTTTCCTTCAGCAGTCTCGACTTATTGCCCTGTACATCTGGTGAAAGTGTTGTTTCAGTCTCACTGTCTTGCTGGGATTATATGAAAGACATTTGCTGTATTTACACACATTTTGTGTATTTAACACTACATTTTTGCAGCTAAATCAGGCTTTCACTTGTTTGTTTGTTTTGTGTGCTGTCCATGCTGTTCACCAGAAAACTGTAGCTTGTGAGGATGGCCAACTACATTATCTTTCAAGTGAAACTGGCTGACCAAGCCTACTGGAGATCGTCCAAAACACAACTTCTTATACAGTAGTCGTTTCAGCAGAGTTTGATTGCAGATTTGATTCTGCCACTTATCCTTTCACTCCAGGTCTATTTTTACACACTGTATTACTAGGCTCCAAACCATGATACATATGCATCATCAGTGCGATTACCACCCTAAATACTAGTTACAAGCTTTGACTATGGTATCAGTAACAGCACAAGAAGAGATGGCGGGGGAAATGGAAATTACATATCAAGAATGGTTCAGATGCACACCTATTGTGAACTTTACCACATGAATTATACATCTCAGGGACCAAAATGACCTTATTGTCACACTTAATGGCCATGACTATTTCTTACTGGTTATGAAATGTTTAGATGTTTGTCCATTATTTGCTATAATAGAGCAGGTTATTGCATCATGAGCTAGTATTTATCTCTCTGAGAAACTGCACCTGTCACATAAATGTGAAGACATCATGATTTGTTCCTAATATTTTTATTTTGCTGGCATAATGGGATGCATATTTCACATTTTGGCTGAGTTCTGGAAATAAAAAAAACATCCTAGACATCCTAGATGAACTCAATTTTCCACTGAGCTTGAAGTGTCTGAAGACATGCAAAATTGTGACAGATGTTTTCTTTAGTGGTCTTTGATTCAAGGTGCAATACAAATAAAAGGGATAGGTCACCCAGAAATAAAAAATCTGTCATTAATTACTCACATTCATGTCTTTCCAAACCTGTAAGACCTTTGTTCATCTTCGGAACAAAAATGAAGATATTTTGGATGAAATCCGAATATATTTATAGACCCGGAATAGACAGTAACGCAACTGACACATTTAAGGCAGAAAAATGTAGTAAGAACATTGTTAAAATAGTCCATGTGATCAGTGGTTCAACCGTAATTTTATTAAGCTGTGAGAATACTTTTTGTGAGCAAAGAAAACAAAAATAAGGACTTTATTCAACAATTTCTTCTGAACGACATGATGGTGAGTAGTTAACGACATGAATTGTCGTTTTTGGGTGACTTATCCCTAAAAAAAGCACTTAAAATTGAGTATTTTTGTGATCATTTTAGAAAAAATTCAGTTTGTTTCACATTTATACATGCATTTATTCACATTTTTTATTCACATCGATTTGAAGCAGCTTTACAAAAAATGAATGTTTCAAAGAAATAGGAAGCTTATGATTTTTAAAATAAACTTGAAATCACTTACAATTAACTTTTTTTTTTTTAAAGTATGTATTTATTTGAGCCGAAAGTTGTTTAAATCATGTTTAGTTTGTATAACATTTTGTTATGGCAACAAAATTGTAAAATTGGATATAACTTAAACGTTAAAATCATTAAAATCGCTAACATACATATTGGCTGTAATATTGAAACAGTAATTTTTTTTTTTTAACAGATCGGCCCCATTGATCCTCTGCAGTGAATGGGTGCCGTCAGAATGAACAGCTGATAATATTGCTTTCTCCAGTGATAAAGTCCATCACAGTTGTCCTCTCACCTTAAAATCCACCAGCATATTTGTTTAGAGGTGTTTTGGACGTTTTTTTAAATGATGCTTGATCTGTGCATATTTCTCTCCTTATTCGGACAAGACAACATTTTCACTGGAGAAAGCCATAGATAGAGGACTCCCGGTTAGAAGTTACAAATCTCTTAATGATGAATTGGTTTTCTTACAAATGTGCAGCTTTTCACTTTACAAAATGTTAACTGATGGTCCGGAGCGGTGTGGATTACTTGTGGATTATTGTGATGTTTTTTCAGCTGTTTGGACTCTCATTCTGACGGCACCCATTCACTGCAGAGCATCCATTGGTGAGCAAGTGATGCAATGCTGCATTTCTCCAAATCTGATGAAGAAACAAACTCATCTTGGATGGCCTGAAGGTGAGTACATTGTCAAGAAATTTTATTTTTTTGGGGTGAACTGTTCCTTTAAGAAAATATATATATTTTTTGTGGTTATGTCGCAAATGCTGTTAAAAATGGTGTATTCCAGCATGCTGCAGATCTTTAGTGACTGACCAACTTTTGTTCAAGCTCCCACGGGTGCAGAAAACAGCTTTCACATCGCCCAGAGGAACTGAACTCTGACTTCTAATGGACTCGGGTCTGCAGTGCGAAAAGGCCCTTATAGTTTTAGGCACAGGTAGAGGTGATCTATAAGGAAAGAAGGTGATGCTATCATCAATCCACAGTCAGCATGGGGTTATGTGCTTGCCAGCATGCACAGCGGGCAGAAATTCTCTCCGAGACATCCAGTGCACTTCTGAAAAGTGTTTCATTTTCTAAATCATATGTTGACCGCAGAGCGTAACAGTCTAGACCAGAATCTATTTTAATGGAAGCATTAGCTGTCCGCATGACTGAGAAACCCCTATTAGTAGCAAGAGTCCAGCGCGCTTCTTTACTCGCTTTTAAGTTGTGAGTAACAAGCGGAGGCAGGAGAGCTTTGGACAAAGTTTCCAGCAACTTTTAATTGACCAACAAAACGCACCGACGCTCCTTCCCTAGATTTCTCACCCTGCTGCAAAGACAAAGCTCCAAATCCTAGAAAGAGCGTGTGAAGATGGAGCGACTGGGCCAGAGAGAAAGACGAGATCATAACATCTCACCACGTCCAACAACAACCAATCAATTTGAGGAGATTCGTGTCTATGGGCTCAGGGTTATGATCATTCCTCATGCTCTTTTCAGGTTTATTAGAGTAGGGTTGTGCGAACGCCCTCCAGAATCCCAATGAATCCTGATAAGCACACCACAGCATTTGATTTACTTCCTCATAACAGTTTCTATGGCAACCATTAAATGCCTCCACACCAGGGAATATTTGATATTACTTCATTCCGCTGGAATCCTTCCCTTAGTTATCAAGAGCGTCGATGGTGCAAATTGCCTTTAACGGCACATTGTTTGCATAGTCCATTCTTGGAGGCTGTCGTTGCTGTTTTTCTCGCAGTGATACTGATGCTCTTTTGTGCTGAAATATAAAAAAAGGTCACGGGTCTGCTTCCTTGTTTTGTTTCTGGCCAGCGAGGTTTTGGTTCCTTGATCTTTATTGATAAGTTAATTACCGCTTCAAAGATTAACAAATCTGCAGCACGCGATAAGGTTCTGGATCTAATGACACTTGGCAGATTTGTAAAGCTAATTAACTTTCTGGGAGTTATACTGTACTGTGGTGGATCCATACGCGCAGTGATGGGAACAGATTGCAATGTGTGGAGTCCAAAAGTCTGAGACTGAAATTCTGGTTTCAGGTTTTTAAAGACAGTTTCAAGTTTGTAAGTTTGACACATTTAAAGTTAAGTTTGAGTTTTTTTTTTTTTTATTATTATTTTTATGTATGTATTTGTTTGTTTTAAATGTTTGGCAAGGCTAAATTTATTTGAAAAAAAAAGGTAAAAATATTGTGAAATATTATTACAATTTTAAATAACTATTTTCTATTTGAATATACTGTACAATGTAATTAATTCCTGTGATCAAATTTGAATTTTCAGCCTCATTATTTCAGTCTTCAGTGTCACATGATCCGTCAGAAATCATTGTAATATGCTGATTTACTGCTCAAGAAGCAATTCTATTCTAAAAAAAAAATTGAAATAGAAATCTTTTGTAACAATATTCTTACTGAATAAATGTATTCATTTAAAATAAAATAAAATGAAATAAACTGTATTATTATAACATTTTGAAGATTATTAATTTCTTTAAAAACAGCATTTTTGTAAAATATAAATCTTTTGTAACAATATCAATATATTTACTTACTACGCTGTCACTTTTGATTAATTTAATGCATTCTTCTTGAACAAACATAATCATTTCTAAAATAAAATAAAATAAAATAAACTTTGGGAATAGTAATGCTTTGGGAATAGTATGATTATAAATTTATGAAGATTATCAATTAGAACAGAAAATAAAAAATCTTTTGTAACAATATAAATATATTTGCTGTCACTTTTGTCACAGTCACTTTCATTTCTTAAATAAAATAAAATAAAATAACAAACTTTGGGAATCGTATTGCTTTTAGTATGATTATACATTTCTGAAAATTATTTTTTCTTTTTCTTCTATTATTAAATTTCTTTAAAAAATATTAATTTCTTTTTTTTAAAAAATCTAAAATAAAATAAAAAAAAAAATAATAATAATAATTAAAAAAATAATAATAATCTAAACATATCTGAACTATTAGTCAATCTGAACTATTAATTAATCTGAATGTGTTAAAAAAAAAAAAAAAACTGTATTCCACATTTGGCACAATTATCATTAAAGTAAAATGCTGTTTTTAATCAGCTAAAATATGTTGTTTTAGTCAGAGTAAACCTGACTGAAATGAATGATTGAATGATGAAATACGGACCAATTTTAACCTAAAAAAGAAGAAAGAAAGAAAGACAAACAGGAGAACATGATCAAATGTGACCCTGGACCACAAAACCAGTCTTAAGTAGCATGGGTATATTTGTAGCAATAGCCCAAAATATATTGTATGGGTCAAAATTAGCGATTTCCATGAAGATATTTTGTACATTTCCTACCGTAAATATATCAAAACTTAATTTTTGATTAGTAATGTGCATTGCTAAGAACTTCATTTGGACAATTTTAAAGGCAATTTTCTTAATATTTAGAGTTTTCTTTTTGCACCCCAGATTTTCAAATAGTTGTCAGCCAAATATTGTTCTATCCTAACACAACATACATCAATGAAAATATTTATTCAGCTTTAAGATTGTATATAAATCTCAATAAAAAAAACAAACAAACAAAAAAAAAACATTATGATTGGTTTTGTAGTCAAGGGTCATATATAATGAAAACTTTGAAACCCATCATATGTCATGTATGATTATAATTTCATAGATCATATATCCATGATATATCATGATATTTACATGTCACTTTTATATGAGCAACATAAAAGCATTTTATAAAGAGCCTCACGTTCTAGTAAGAATACTCTGTCTCTCACATTGCATATTTTCATACGCTCGACATAGTCGATGGAGTCCTGACACATCCTCCCCTGGCTATTTTACATTTTATTTGGGTATTAAGGCAGATGAAATATGCTAACTGGACTAAGTTTCCCTCCCTATTGGGATGCGTCTCCACCCACTACTGTGTTTAATGGGCTCGCTCCCTGACACACTGTTAACCGCCCTGCATAATGTCACACCTGCGGGCATAACAGAAGCACAGACTTACTCCATTATCGCTGGCAGGTGGAATACCATATCTGCAGGAATTTGTTAGAGCTGTGCGCCAACGCTTGACTTCACGGGCTGATGTGAACGGGATTGAAACACGTTTCAAGGTTAGCTTTAAAGAATAATGATGAGTCAAGTTTAGACTGAAAAATTTAAGAGATATGGAGTGTGAGGAGATATTAAACGGCACATCGTGCACTTTTGTCCTTTATTACTTTTGAGACTAATATGCGTCAGAATGGGTTGTATCACGTAAAGTTGATATCAGTGTCAGAAGCGGTGAAATATTTAAGAAATGTTGGTAGGAACATCAGTGGATTGAAATGCAGCATGTATGTAAGTGACATTTATGCACTCAGTTTGATGAGTCTGTTACGTTTATTGGATGAGTCACTCTACACACTACATCACAACAGATCACAATCCATGTGATGCCCTTTTGTCTTCAGCTCCCTTTAGTATCACACAGTTCGTAGCCAAGTTAGTACTAAATGACAATGCTGTGACCCCTGACCCCTGTGTGGATAGCCATAGTTGAACTATGGTATTTGTAGTAAGTACAGAATATATGAGATATGCATAGATCTGTTATAATATAATATAATATAATATAATATAATATAATATAATATAATATAATATAATATAATAACCATAAATAATATTATATAGTCATATTTTATTGCTATTTAATAAAATAGACTTGAATTTTTAATGACTACAGTAAAAAAAAAATCATATTGTGTAACAATAGCAATTATATTAGAGACAGAGAGAGAGAAAAAAAGATTTACATAAATATACATATGCAATTATTTGATCCTAGAACTTAAATGACTACCGTTAAAAAACGTTTATTATATTATATTATATTATATTATATTATATTATATTATATTATATTATATTATATTATATTATATTATATTATATTATATTATATTTAATAGACCTACTGTCTGTAGTGATTTAAGATGTAAAGTACTGCATTTTGGAAATTTTTTAAAATGTATTTTAAAATAAATAAATATATAAATAAAAATAATGTATTATAAATATTATTATTATTAATTATTATTTTAAGAGAGAGAAAAATGATTTACATAAACATACATATTACACAATTATATTATTATTGTTATTATTATTATATTATATTATATTATAATATAGTATACTATATTATAGTATATTTATAATTAATAGACCCACTGTTTGTAGTGATGTAAATTTAAGA
>JAHKKF010536420.1:6608-27084 GCA_019740295.1 Labeo calbasu
ATAGATAGATAGATAGATAGATAGATAGATAGATAGATAGATAGATAGATAGATAGATAGATAGATAGATAGATAGATAGATAGATAGATAGAAAGAATTGGGGGCTCGTCCGGGATTTGAACCCCAGAATATATAATTGTCCATTTATCTATCAAACAGATAGACAGACAGATAAATAGACAGACAGGCAGACATATAGATATACATGTAGATATAGATTGATAGATCTGACTGTTTGTACATTTATCTAAAGACAAATAGAAGGATAAATAGACATCTTTTGTACTGGCTGGAAGCTTATATTCTATCATTTAAGAAACGTATAGATACAAATATATATTTGTATCATTTATGTGGTGTTAAAAAAACACATGGATTTTTACTCAAGAAACTAGACTAAAAGCCAAATACCAAACAGCAGCAAACATCATGAAGCGTATAATGTCACCCAGCTCGAACAAGCAGTGAATATGCAAAACAGAGAAATGTCAACAAATCCAGCAGACAGCTGTTTGGGGTTTCTCTACCATTGCTTGAATTTTGGTCGGTTCTATGTCTCCCACACCACTATTTCTATAATCCTAAACAGATTTGCTCCAACCACCAGAAAAGCCAGAGTCTGGGCGTCTCTGCAGCGTTCTCCACAGAGAACATTAATAGGCTGCATGTGCTGATAAATCATGGAATGGATTAGACGCAACGTATGTGGTCCTCTGCCGTAACTACTGGTGGCATTTAGGGACACATTTTAACAAGAACAGAAATTGATCCATGCTGTTCTCACATCCACACTCGTGGACTGAGTTTTGTCAGTTGACCAAAAGCACTGACACAACGAGAAGGTGCTCTTTTATTTTCAATGATATATCAAAAAGGCTCATTAGCTGGTAGGTCTAAAAAAAAAAAAACAAAAGCATCTATAGAACCGGAGACCTTGACAATTTACACCCCTTTCCTGCCATATAATAACACTGTATGATATAACCTGCAATATATCTGTCATTTCTATACATGTCTGCATTTATGGATGAATGTGTGTCAGTCTGTGGCTGTTCTCGTTCATTTATGTGGGGGGTCGGGGTTCAGACGCAGACTCTCCACATGCGCACGAGTTGCTCTTTCTTTCGCTATCAGTGCTGGAAGGGCTGCCCGTAGTGCAGCCAGGGGAAAGGCTGATCACAATTATCCCAGACTCCGGAGGGGCAGTCTTGTCTAGGACAGCAGGGTGAAAATTACACACATGCACACATGCCTAGAGAAAATAGAACCAGGGTCAGGGGTGTCCGGATCTCACTGCCGCACATGAGGAGATCATGCAGTCTGTGATTTTTGCTATCTCTCTTTTTCCGAAGGAGGGGCAAACGGGAAGTGAAGACGGGGGATTGGCGGGTAGTAAACAATGAGGGTGCTTAATGGATGCCAATCTAATGTGCCCGAGGCTAGAGAGACATCAGCACGTCAACACTCCAGACAGAGGAGGCCGCACAGTCATTATCTATAAACAAGCACACAGGCCTTTTACAAGTGCTAATAAAGATAATTAGTAGAAAAACTTGTAAACACATAAAGACCTATTGAGAGACTTATGTCATTTGTTTTTTTCTAATTATTCATTTCTCATATGGGTCAGTGACATGGTGCTCATTTTTGTCTCCATTATTAATTAATTCAAAAGTACAACGGAAAATGCTACTCATACACACAATGACTTGAATAGACCTCTTTTATGATGATACAACTGTATAAGGTTTTCTCTTTCTGCTCACCTGAACATGAAAATTATGTCATTAATTACTCACCCTCATGTTGTTCCAAACCCATAAGACCATCGTTCAACTTTGGAACACAAATTAAGATATTTTTGATAAAATCTGAAAGCGCCGGCTCACCCAGAATTTTTCATTTTTGGGTGAAATTATTTTTTTCCTGAAAATAATATAAACAACAAATAATCCAAAGTGTACATTGCTTTGTGGTAGAACAGATTCTTTTAAAATACTTTCTGTATCTTGGACATCCTTATATGTTACTGACCTGTTTACTTACTGACAAAATAAGATACGCTTGTTACACAGGCATTAAGCAGTGTTTCATGACTGAAGGGACACTGTTAAATGAAGCCTCACAATGTTATGGCTGTCACGGTGGCACAGGGCAGGAGCACAGAGGTTCTGTCAGTGTGTTGTGAACAAGCTAAACGTAAGCATTAAACAGCCCTTTTTAGTGCTGTCAAATGTATAAGGACATTGGTGTAGCCCCATAGGGTATTAAAAAAGTATTCCTGGGTTTCATTCTAAAGTACACACTAAAACAGTTGGATTTTATTTAATTACACAGATCTCCAGCCTCTTAACGCTGCTTTTCACATAGTGTATGGTTTGACTCCCTGGCTCTTCTGAAAAATGCCCATTATTCTCGATGGTGGGTTGGCCATAATGGACAAGCGCAGGCATTTAACTGCAGGGTCAAAACAAAGTTTAATCATTTCAAACTCTTTATAGTCTCTTCAACAGTGTTGAAAGCCCATGAAATACCTGCACACTACAGTACAAGTGGTCATTTCTGTCTCCCAAACTGATCATCCCGGTAATGGGCCACAAATATGAGGTGGGCATATAATTTTTCGAATTAATTGCTTTCTATTTTACTCTCTCTCTCTCTCACACACACACGTTTTTTTTTTTTCTTTCATTCACTATCGCAGTATGACGGTACAATTAGAGCTATTCAAAGCCATTCAGAGGTGAGTGAATTCAAATTGAGAAAAATGTTATTAAACACTATAAAATACAGAAAAGAAGAAAGTAAAGAAATTATGTTTTTTGAGGAAAACATTTCAGGATTTCTCTCCATATAGTCGACTTCTTTTGGCACAAGTTTGAACTTCCAAAATGCAGTTTAAATGCAGCTTCAAAAGGCTCTAAATGATCCCATCCGAGGAAGGGGGGTCTTATCTAGCAAAAGGATCTGTTATTTTTTCACAAAAATTACAATTTATATACTTTTTAACCTCAGATGCTCGTCTTGTCCATCTCTGCATGAACTCTGTGTATTACACGCAGTGACCCAGTGTTTACACTAGGACGATTTTGAAATTGGAAGAGAAAATGAGATGGGAGTTTTTCGACCCACCCTTCTTCCTCAGCTGGGATCATTTAGAGCCCTTTGAAGCCGCATTTAAACTGCATTTTGGAAGTTCAAACTCAGGAGCACTATAGATGTCCACTATATGGAGAGAAATCCTGAAATGTTTTCCTCAAAAAAACATAATTTCTTCACGACTGAAGAAAGAAAGACATGAATATCTTGGATGACAAGGGGGTGAGTAAATCATGTGTAAATTTTTGAAGAAACAAACTCATCTGCATGGATGGCCTGAGGGTAAGAAAATATTTAGAAAATTTTCATTTTCTGCTGAACTATTCTTTTAACGTGTACTTATCCGTACTAAAATATATCATACTTGTCGGTAATCAACATTCAAATTTGCCATAATGCTGCAAAATCGCAGACGATCTTAGTGATCAAAGAACATTTATAAATACGGACTTAAAGAGGCTCCCCAAACAATTAGTAAGCTGAGAGGCCTTTTTGTTCAGCCCAGATGCAGCGTCTCGCCTTTGAGGACAAGTGTGTGGCTTTGACCTCCGTTCGGCAGTAATGATGCAGTCTGACCCCTGAAATACTTCTCCACATTAGAATCACTATTCACATCCCTTGCTAGCAATGTGCCTTTCGCAAGTCTCCAGCCGACATTCGGGATCCAATGCATTGTAGTATTCTTGGAACGTTCCACCTCCCCCTCTTCCTGCTATCTAGAGAACTAATCTAAAACCCTGCTATTATGATTCTTGTACTTGGCGTATCTGAGGCCAATTTAGAACATCAACACCATCAATCACAAGACAGAGGGGCCAACACTGCTGTCCTGCAGGTTTTCTTGTCATCCAGGTCACGTCCTCTTCCTACATAAGACTTTTCGCTCTCAGGACAGGCCTGCGTGAACCCACTCAAACCGCTGTCTGTGTTATTGCGCGTGATGACGAACTTTCGATGACCAGGCGATGTAAGTTTATCCAAACAAGGGCGCCGCATTTTCTCCTTGGCTTTTGAAAGGTGGAAAGAATAGGACAAGGGCAAGAAATGGAGGAGGAAGAAGGACAAAAAGATGAAAGCCTTCAAAATGTCTGCCTTTATCCTAAAAAAAATTACATCCCAAATAAAGCCTCTGAGCAAACAAATAAACAAGAGCTCTGAGTCATCACCTAGTAAAACATTGTCAGGGATGGTTGGCATGTACACATAAAACAAGAACACGTCTCAGGAGGAAAACAACTTTGCCCTTTTCTATTCCTCAGTATGCGGAGTTTATAAGACTATAAAACTCATAGAAACGCTCTAAAAAAATTAATCTTGCCATAAAAGTGCTTATTATACGCATGCATTTCCAGTGCATTCAGTTACTCTACATTTATCTGTGCCACACAGGTATTAGCATACAAGAGATGTGTTTTAATCAGTACGAAATATTCAAATCACTGTGGTAAAGTATACATTGATGAACAAATGCATGCCAGACAAAAGACTGGTTGCATTCATTTTCCTCTCTTAATAGAAAATGGCTGGGCTACTGGCACAGTGCCACAGTTGTGCTCATCAGTGGATGATATCACATGTAATTATCCTCACACACCCACCTAGGCTTCTCAATATCATCAAAACACACAGAGTACAAATAATCATGTGAATGAAGGGTTTGGAGGATGCTACATTTACAGTACAATCCAAACGACATTACCACTGTGTGTGGAATGGATTACGAGGGACAAGAGACTAGTTGTTTTTAAATATTATTTATGCCTTAATGGGAGAATGTAGCGTGAAAGAAAAGTGGTGGGAGAGCCTGATAAAAACTTTCATGCCATTATGTTTTTGAAAGTCTCTTATGCTCACCAAGGTTGTATTTATTAGTGCAAAAATGCAATAAAAGCAGTTATATTGTTAAATATTATTACAATTTTCTTTTAATATATTTCAAAGTGTAATTTATTCCTGTGATGGCAACATTGAATTATCAGCAGTCTTCAGTGTCACATGATCCTTCATAAATCATTCTGATATGATGATTTAGTGTTTAGTGCAAGAAATATTTCTTATTATTTACAATGTTGAAAACAGCTGTGCTGCTTAATATTTTTGTTAAAATCATGATATATTTTTCAGGATGTTGATTAATAGATAAAAACAACAGCATTTATTTGAAATAAAAATATTTTGTAACAACAGAAATGTCTTTACTGTTCCTTCATGTGTAAGTATATACATCTTAATCCTCATTTTTTAAAATGATGAAAATATATTTTCTTTTTTATAAATATATTTTTTGAAAGTCAATGAATAGAAAGTTCAAAAGAACATAATTTATTTGAAACAGAAATCATTGTCCCTACTGTTACTTCAATTTAATACACCACTGCAAAAAAAAAAAAAAAAGTTATTTTTTTTCCTGGAAACAAAATGTGCATCTAAGTATATACATCTTAATCCTCATTTCGATTTTTTTTTTTAAATGTTGAAAAAGTTGATGAATAAAAAGTTCAAAAGAACAGCATTTATTTGAAGTAAAAATATTTTGTAACGTTCTAAACGTAATTACTGTTACTTTAATTTAACACAACATTGCAAGAAAAAAAAACATTTCTGGAAAATAAACTGTGTATGTAAATACATCTAAATCTTTATTACTAAAAAGTTGAAAAACATTTTTTTTTCATGAATATAATTCTTGAGATTCGCAACACAACCTGAATTAACCAACGAGAAAGAAAAAAATTAAAATCTGTGTTATATCACTGACCCAATAACAGAACAATAACAAACAATAACTGGTCACTTTTCATGCTATCTAGTCAGACCTTAAAAACAAATCCAAATGGTTTGTTCTTGGCCAGAATAGTCTGCAAACTGGTCGAGACTGAGTTCAAAAGTCTGTCTTTGCATGATTAACAAATAGTTTCTCTGCATTTAAAAATTAAGCAACCAAGTGAACTAATGTAGACATAGATCATTGTACGGGACAGTTTTGGCATCATCTGCTATTCAATCTTACTGCACTTCTATCATGTTGCTTGGTGGTGCTGTGCCCTGGGGCAAAAATTTTTGGGCAAATACCCAAATAGAATGCTGTTGCCCTAAAAGGAAACAAGCGGTACATGGTTCTACTATCCCAGACATGTCACGCTATCTCCAGACCCCGTCTAAGATAGGGGAATCCCCTGAAGCTTTGTGTGCCAGGGATGACGATATGTACAAATGTGATAACTCTATCACAAATAGCTGACGAATTGAAATAAATGAAATGTGTGATAATTATTGGGACACAGTGATATAGTGATCTGAATATGCAGTTCATGCATTACCATGGCAGGCTGAGAAAAGAAAGCCTTGCTGCTGCCCCAGTACGTAGGAGGAGAAACCATCTCTGCACCAGAGGCCAAGCACCACCTCTACTTCACCGCCAAGCTAGAAAAAAATGAAAGTAAAGCATTTCATGCCTAACAAGTTCATGCAAAAAATAAAATAAGACTTTTCTTCACACACACATCATCCATGTTTAAGCGACCATGATAAAATGGCCTACTGTGTTAGTTTTATATCAGAAAAACCAAAATATGATCATATATGCACTCCAGTAATAATGGTAGTGAATCTAAATTATTTTTCCGTGTGTACACGGCAAACAGGACTCACTCCTGAAACTGACGATTGACAGTGATAACCATAGCAACCGTTGACTTACCACAGAAATAAACTATAGACATGAACGCCAACAACTTAGTGTACAAAAGAAACATGATCGATAGGAGACGTATTGTTGTCTGGAAAATACTAATAATAGTATGTCTTCGACGGAAGCGTCGTGTTTTGTTTGCGTATTATTATCAGAACGCGCTCTCTGGATCATTTATGTCTAAGTTTCCCCAGAATAGATTTTAAAGGTTTCCCCATACCTGCGTTAGAGAGAAATTACCAACATTGGTGAGTTTGTCAAAACACGTACCTCTGTTTTTGTGACTTTCTACCAGCACCTCACACGAGCTACAAGCATAGAGACGATAGTGACGTCACTTCATCAAAAACTACGTTCGGTTCTGTACGCTCATGATTGTTTGTCCAGAATTTCTAGTCTAGTAATGTATCACACTTTACTCTTAAAAGTACATTATTTTTAGAATTTTAAAGATTTTGATCTCTTTTATCCTTAAATTTTTTTATATTATCAGTAGTAGTAGTAAGTATTATTGTTTTATTATTATTATTGCATGTATACATTTATCACTATTTTTTTAATTAAATGTAAATAACCAAACTCCTTGTGAACAGAATGCCATCTATCACTCAGCTCAGTAGTGAAGTGATTCTGTATTTTCAGTGTGAACCTCATATATTTTGTCAGCACTTAGCGATTATAATCAAGTTAAAATAATTAACACGTTTTTATGTTGTTGTTGTTGTAGTTTTTTATATATATATATTTCTTAGGCACGCGAACATTGGATGTATTCAGTTTCCAGAAAAGATTGTCCTATATAGCCTAACTGTTAGAAGAGAAAAAAACCTAGCATTCTATTCCTCACAAAGAACTTGATGTGTGTTCTGAAGAAGGCAGGGTATAAAAACCATAAATTGGACCCTTGGCATCACTATTCTTTGAAAAGTCCTAATGACAAATCACTACTTTCCCTTTCACCCCCTAGTATTTCATCTGCAGACTACCCATGGTGCTCTAGTCTCCTTAAAAGCTTGTCACTGGCCGAGCTGTTCAAGCTTCGCCTTTGGCTATACTGTAGAATTTTTTTCTTGGTTTCTTGCCCTATAACTTACAGACACACAAGAAAGGCTTGATACTCTCTGTGTTAGATTTAAAAAAAAAAAAAAAAGTCCTAGTGGCTAAATGCAAGCTGTCTACAGCTCAGGTACTGAGATAATTTTGCTAATGGCTCAATATGCAATATGTTAAATATACTTAATCATGCACTTCCTAGCATGTATGATCCTTAGTGCCAGAATACTCAAGCATAAATGGGGTTGGGGCAAAAATGCATCTAGATATCATATAAACAAACAGCTAATTTGATTTTCACCCATTCCATTAATTTGAGAATCTTAGACATCAGGGTGTGCTAAAATATCGTGAGTTATAGTAAAGCCAAACAAACAATTAATAATAATAACGACTTGGCGTGTTTTTGTGACCACACTTGCATAATTCGATCAAATCAGCCATTAGCCGCTAACTGCTCTCCGTACTAGCATGTGAATGTTTTTGTGAACTTTTAACGTTTTAGTTCAAATCATGCTATCTTGGAAATGAGCTGTCTCACTCAATACGTCATCCGTAATTTTATTTTCTTGAGAGTTGCAAAAACATTCACGCCTCCTCCACTTTACGGCGACTTCTCTTTGAGCGCGTCAAGTGCGGGTCAAGGGGACAAAGACTCATTGGAGGTAATGCAGAATGTTTACAAGAAATGCTAATAATTACATCGCTAAACAACCCGGCAAGCTGTAAAAACACGCTACTCCAGACCTCAAGGGAGAAGAATGAGGATTATACCCGCTCTGTTATCTTACCAGCTCGCAACTGAGAGTCCAGCGTTGGCCAATGGGTTCTCAGAACCTACAGACACACACCCAGGTGACCAGTGCACACACAGCCTTGTGAGTCTAACTACTTAATAAGTGGCTGTTAGAGGTTTTCCTGGACAAAGTCCAGAGCTGAAGGGGCCTTGCTCAAAAACAAGGACAGCTTCATTTATCAATCAGTCCAATCAGGCCCATTTCCGGGCCTATGTAGTCACATGGTGAGTATTACTCGATTCCATATTGCATTGTGCAACCTGAAATCAAGGCGAGTGTATAAAACACTGGTTAAATCAATATTAATTCAGTTTGACGCTGACACGTAATTATAGAACATTTTAATATATGGTTTATATTATGTATATGTGAAATGATCATAGTCGTGATGATCAACTGCAGCTTTACTTCTTTGATCATCAAACAAAAACACATTTTCCCACTCCATTTATATGTTTTACAATATCCCTCTGTATGCTTTTGAGGTCATTATATCCTGAAGAATGTTGCTTCATTTCCAATCCTCTTTATAGATGACAGATGAGAAGCGGGCAGGTATTAGAGTGGAACACTTTATCACTTACGCCGTAAGCCCCTTGATGAGCGACATTCACTTGAGAATGTCATTCCAGAGAGAGAGACCTTTCAGTATAAGCCACCAATCACAATGAACTACTGTAATGTGAGGTCAGACAAATATGACTAACAGTGTGACTCTTAATCATAGTGTTGCCAAAATTTGGTTTAATACTTAATATATTCATATAATAATGCTTCATTTAGAAAAGCAGGGCTGGGGCCCAATGTTTATTGTCATTGTAAGTTGAATGTGGACTTAAAAAATGATTGTGCCCATGTTTTGCGTCATACTTTGATAGAGGACCTGATGAAATCGTAGCTTGACTTCACACTGTTCATATTTGAACTTCGCATCTGACCCTATATGTGGCTATTCATTTTTTTTTGTCATGAATCATTTTGTTAAGAGCATTTAATATAAATAATGAGTAAAATTACCATTATATGCAGAATATGGCTTTGGGTTGTTTATGTAGCCGTGACTGATGTACTCTAAATAATGGGGTGTTTACATTGGAAAACATTTTCTTTATTCCGAGTTTATTTCGAGGTACATGGAGCTCTTTGTTTCGGAGTGTGTTGTTATTGGACGGATATGCGTTTCGTGGCAAATCTGGAGAAAAGCTGTGTCAGAATGATGGAAACAGATCTATGGCCTATTTAGAATGTATAATACTTAAGGGGAATATGAAAACACATACATCTTTTCATGATGATGTTTATATAAAACTATGCACAAACTTAAAAACACAAATTCTGTCTTAAGTAATAAATACAAGAGAATAACGACAGGATATCTGCATCACTGCCGGTTCACCACTGCATCACTGAAGTCTTGCAACTTGAGATAGACCTCCCATATTTCATTTCTCTCTTGCTGATAGCATTTATCAGCAAAATCCTGATAAATACAAAATATGCAACTTAAGCCTGAGCATAACTAAGCCGCAAAGGTGGACAGGATTACCGGGCCGGCCGGGACAGACATCAGATTGTGTTGCCATAAAGGGTCATTAGGCTGTTGGCAAACTGTACCTCAAGCTCCAGCTGACAGACCTTTTCAAGAAAGACAGATGAAAAATATGAGAGTAAAATCCTATTGACAGACTGAATTAGATAGGTAGAAAGATGGGTTGAAGGAAATCGAATGTGCATATGAAGTTTTGACCTATTTATTTTTGTTCATAATTTAATACATATATAATATTAATAACATTAATGAAACACAAAGCTCAGGCTTGATGATTGAGTGGTATTAGATGTGCTTGACAGATCTTCGGGAAGCATTTCACTTCACACAGATCTCCAAAAGCCAAAGCTGACATGTTTTCCTTTTTTATGATCACAATCGTTATCCTCAAGTTGTCAGCATCAACACTTCCTATATGCAAATAAGTTTTTTCATTGCAATTCACAAATATACACCAAGAAATAAGGTTCACATATAGCGCTTTTGCGCCAACAGTTGGTCTTCACAGTGAAGTATTCGCTGACTTATTTGGCATTCTTCTATTTATGTTGAATGAGAGGGGCGATTATCTCATCAAGGGCACTTGGACAGGTAGACAGGCCCATGTTCTGGTGTGTTGTCACTTTCACTGGCAGAAGGAGAGTCGTGTCATTAATCTGAGTCAGTGATCAGTCAGATGGGAGCTGGGGGTGATGACGGCCTCCGTCCTATAAAACCCTCCTGTCCCCGCCGCTCGTCCTAGCACCCCTCAGGCCATATTGTGATCTCGGTCCTGATAAGGACCGGTGGAAGCGAGACTGCCAGACTGGCCGGGCAGGGTTGGAGCCTCTATGAGGACTCAGTTGCGATACTGTCCTGGAGGGGCCAATGAAAGGCATTCTCACATACGAAGAAAGGCTGCGAGTCAGTCTGGGCAGCCCCCCTCCCCATCTCCTGAGACTCCAGGCGCCACAGTGTAACTGCAGTCTCAGGTATGCTCCACGGACACTGTGAGAGATTCCCAGGCCCTTACCTGAGACAGACTGGAATGATCCTTCCACTTTATTCCAAGAGCTCATAAGCTTTATGCAATTATTTTGATTAGTAATTCACCATCTTTCTGGCGCTAGTGTAAATCTGGAGCCGAAATGGGATTCTCCTCAACTCCGTGTCCGGAATGTCCGCTTATGTACTAGCTGTTCTGTTGTTTTACTGCGTAAGCTGGATTTGTCAGCAAAAATGAGTACACTGTCATCATCCTATCTAAATTACTTCCATTTGCTGTCGACTTATATTTGGAGTTTGGATGATTATAGAATAATTTCAAAACAGAATAGGCGAGTAGGATACTGGTTGAAGTTTTTACCGTCTGTCAGCAAATTGGAGCCACAGGACAATTTTCATTGTGGCATGTGTGGTTTTGTGGTGTATGTGTTGTCATTTATCTAGACTACACAATGTTTTTGCCTGTGGCTGTTATATCATTTTTAAGATGTACCTTCATTGGAAGAATTTCTACACATTTTCATGCAGAATTTCACTATATATATACTATCAGATTCTAAAATAATAAATATTAATATTATTGGATTTATTACTTCTGTTTTTAATGTGTATTTATTTTTAACACAATAAAAAGTTAAATAAATAAATACATTTATTCAGAAGAAATCATTTAGTGAGTTATAGACAATATGGCATATTAAGCCATTTTCATATTTCACAGCCTATAAAAAAAAATAATAATAAATATAGTATTATATTTTGCAAACTTGATGTGTGTTTATTTCCACAAATTATTAAACACAATAAATACAAATAATTAGATGTACCAAATAATTTGATTTAAATATATTTAAATAAATAAATATTTATTTATTGTCTTATAATATTTTGTCAATTTGATGTGTTTATTTCCACAAATTATTAAACACAATAAACACAAATAATTAGATGTACACAATAAACACAAATAATTAGATGTACCTGTAAATGAAGAATTTCTACACATTTTCATGCAGAATTTCACCAGACGCTATCACATTATAAAATAATAAATATTTATATGATTACATTTATAACAATTCCGTTATATTTTAATGTGTATTTATTTTTAAATGCAATTTAAAAAAATAAGGGAACAAATAAATACATTTATTCAATTAATAATAATAATAATAAAAATAATTATTATTATAAATAATAATTAAACATTATTTCCACAAATTATTAAACACATATATTTACATGAAAATTAGTAGAAATTCTTTCATTGAAGGTACATTGTAATTATTTGTATTTCCTGTGTGTGTGTGTGTGTGTATATATATATATATATATATATTATAATTACATTATATTTTATAATTACATTATACAATAATAAAATTAATATTATCACACATATTACACTATTACATTTTAATGTTTTTATTTTTAAACCCAATAAAAATTAATTATAAGTACATACATAAATACATAATGCCTTTGTTTTTTAGAAAAAATCATTTAGGGAGAGAGAGAGAGAGAGAGAGAGAGAGAGAGAGAGAGAGAGAGAGAGAGAGTATGGCCTATTCAGTCATATTCACATTTCACAGCCTATAAATAAATAATATAAATTTGATGTGTATTTATTTCCACAAACTATTAAACACAATACAGACAAAGAATTAGATGTACATTTAATGGAAGAATTTCTACTCATTTTCATGCAGAAATTCACTATCTATCACATTATTACATAATAAATATTAATATTGTTACATTTATTACACTATTTAGTTATGTTTTAATGTGTATTCATTTTTAAACAGTAAAAATAAGTAAGTAAATAAATAAACAAATAAACAAACAAATAAATACATTTATTAAAAAAAACAATTTAGAGAGTTATAATCAATATGGCCTATTCAGCCATATTTACATTACACAGCCTCTCTCTCTCTCTCTCTCTCTCTCTCTCTCTCTCTCTCTCTCTTTCTCTCTGAAATAAATATTTATACAATTATAAAACAATAAATAGAAATAATGCATACTTAATTTAAAATATTAAATAAATAAACACTTTACTTATTCATTCAGTAAATAAATACATTTATTTAGAATCACTGTAGACATTATGGTCTATTCAGCCACATTCGTTATACAGAGCCGTCATGAATATACACTTCAAACAGCTATGCTAGCGCATTGAATAAAGGCAAAGAAACTCTTATGCATGTCCAAGATGATCTCAGCCACGGTTTTGCATGCGCATGCGCATGCGCACATCATATTCAGTAAAGTGTTGAACCGCTGGATCAGTAGCACGACATGTCAGAGAAGAAACAAACAGTGGATTTGGGGCTGTTGGAGGAGGATGATGAGTTTGAAGAGTTCCCAGCAGAGGGTGAGTGAACTAAAAATGATTGTTGTTTTGTGTAGAAATGCAGTCTTTAGTCAATTTACGGGTAAATACGCACAAACAGCACGACAGTGACTCAGCTAGCATTGCTAAGCTAACCGACAAAACATTCTTGGTTTTATTCAGTAAATGTTTGCTTTGTCGCGTTTGAAAAGAAAAGACATGAATGAAATAATAAATGTAATATGCGTTATTTATTATGAAGTATTTCAGCACTCCTTGATCCACAGAAGTTAAGAAACAACTATATTACCTAGCGTTATTAGCCGTTAGCATTTTTAGCACCTCAAAGCCTAATATAGTTGTATTGTTTACAGTTATTATTTTAAATATGTTCTGTAATTTCCAATTAAGAATAATGATTAGACGTATAGAATCAAGTTTATGACATTTTTTTATTATTATTCTTGGATCAAACAAACAAAAAAAAACTATAACTGTTAGCTCCACGCTGTGTAAGGTGTTTGAGCTGGTATTGGATTCAGGCCCATGTAGATCATCAGCCTCATTGAACCGTTGTGTCATTCCCAGACTGGACGGGCCTGGATGAAGATGAGGACGCTCATGTTTGGGAAGATAACTGGGATGATGACAACGTAGAGGATGACTTTTCTAATCAGCTGAGGTAGGTTTCATAATTATAGACATGAAGTAGAGCAGACCTTTTGGCACTTTTTAATTGTAGATGGTTAAATACTAAATATAGAGTGTAATTCACAAAGAATTTATCATGTTAGACAGATTACATTGTGTTGTCCTAATGCCTATTGCCAGAATCATCCTGAGTCCATGTGAAACCCACATTTTTTCTGAAGAATTTAGTGTGGTTAAACTCATTTGGAAGAAAACAGTCCCTAAGGGATTTAATAGTCCAATGGCTAACCGACACTCATGGTGGCCTCAAACCACATTTATGAACTTTCCTATGTGTGAGAACGTGACTGCTGTAAATACAGCCATTTAATATTTTTTTAAATATATATTGTAAGTTAAAAAGGTAAATCTGTACACGCACTTTATTTACCTTTTCTTAAGCCTTAAAGTTTTAAATCTATTGATATTGGTCATGAAATACTTTTTCCAGCACTGGAAATAGTTGTTTTAGTCAAGGTGTGGTGAGGGGGAGATATTCGTGATATTTGGTCAAAAAGTGTTTTAAGATTCATTATTAAAATTGGAAACCAATTTGATTTTTTTTTTTTTTTTTTTAAATTAGGGTTATTAAACTTAACTAAACTAAAATCATAAACATTCTCATTTTCATTATATATAAAAAATATATAAAACAAGGCACCAACTCTCATTCTAAAACTAATTTCACAACTAGAAGTAAAAAACAAAATCTATAGACATTTAAGAACAAAAGATAATAAAAATGACAAACACAAACTTGTTAAAACTCTAACATGAAAATATATTAAAAAAATCTAATTCTGAATATTAACAAAAAATATAATAGTATATCTTGATATTACTATTAATAGTAATAGAAATGTTTTTAATGTGAAAATGTTATTACTTTTACAAATTTAAAACTTTCTGTATTTGTTTTGTGAGTTATTGCATTTTTTTTTTTTACTTTTCCCCCTACTTTTTCTCATCTTTTAGAGCGGAGCTTGAAAAACACGGATACAAGATGGAAACCTCCTAACATTGGACTACTTGAGCTGAAAATATATTTTTCCACATTTGAATATTGTCAGTTTCTTCTGTCAGTAGAAAATGTGACTTCTCTTATTACTTCTGTAAGAAGCCCAGCGTTGAAAAACGGGTCAGTTGAAACTGATACCAATGTTTTTTGTTTCCCCCTCTCTTATATACAACTTGTGTTAATAATTGTTATAATAAAGAATTGTTTTCCCTATTCTGATTTATTTTTATTGTTATTATTTATATATATTCAGAGCAAGAGTGTTGTTTTGCATAAATTAATTTGTAATCGTCTTTCTAATCACAAATCTAAACAGCAAAGTCTGGTAAATATTATTAGTCAGTGAGCAGATTTTCATGTAACATCCAGTGATGCAGCTGCACACGTCCATGGAGAAACTGCTCGGCTGTGCCCTGACGCTTCCCCCCAAGCTCATGGGGCTTGGCAGAGTCTCTGGTGGGGAGATTATCCAGTGAAGTGTTTGTCAGAGGCACGGAGGTGGTCACAGCATGAAGCCCCAGCCGGTCCTGCCTGGGCCTGCCCACTCCCGACCGGGCCCTGCTCTTTTGCTCTTCACAGCGAGGGCTCCCACACGGAACCAGAGGCCAATTTGCCCAGCCGCACTCCCCCCAGCAAAATGATTTGTGGCTGTGAGTCCCAAGGACATAATGAGCTGAAATCAATGCCAGTAAGGCATCTCCTACCACAGAGGAGTCATTTGCTTGTGTTTTAAAGCCTCTTGTTACGTATTTTCTCTGTCTAAAATTCAAAATATAATTTGTAAAGGAATGAAATAATCATTTGTTTTAAAACTTTGTGACAGCAATTTGCCTGTTTGGCTATGATGCGCATCACGTCGCTTTATGGCTCTAAACGTACATGTATGAAGGCTGCATCTACTTGCTCAATTATGTGTTGTTTAATAGATTTTCAGTTGTTGATTCTGACATTAATGACCTGATGTCAAATTTATGATTACATCCTCTTTTTTTTGACATCAGGGACACCCACATCTTGCAGGCGCGCACAAGCATAACATGTAAATCCACCCATGCCCTTCAAAATAAGTGCTCTGTGCTGGATCATTATTTTAATTGTTGGAGAGTCATTGAGGTGTGAAAATCACTAAGTGAGAGCAACAGTGGAGATTCCAGGGCCATTTTGTTTGTGCCTGAAGGCGGAAGATTGGCCTCTTGTGTTCGAGCAAGGTGGGTCTTTGTGGCTTCCCCAAAAGTCAGTTTCACAGTTCATGAGAATGATTAAGCACGCACAATCTTTAGGCCTGTGTAGTATTTTCCACTATATTATTTCTTTTGTCCTGTTTGCAATTGCTCGTGAATTTGGATCCTTTTAAATCCTGTCAACAGGTCATTCATCCTGACCTAAAAATCAATGACGAAAAATCTGAAATTTCAGTTTTAAAAATGTATAAAGCAGTCAGGAAAGACAGTTTTAATGCTTTGATATCATTTTTTCTTAATTAGGAAAACAAATGATAAATTACTGCTTTGGATTGTTAATGTTTTAAATCTTTTTGAAAGAAGTCTCTTGTGTACACTAGCTGTATAGTAATAATTTAATAACTAATTAAAATGTAATTTATACCTGTGATAGCAAAGCTGAATTTTCAGCATCAGTACTCCAGTCTTCAGTGTCACAGGATCCTTCAAAAATCACTATAATATGATTTAATAGTCAAGAAACAGTTCTTATTATGTCGAAAACAGTTGTGCTGCTTAATAATTTTGTGGAAACTGATATAAGTTTCTACTGATAGTAAAAAAATAGCATTTATTTAAAAAAAAGTGATCATTTTAATGCATGCGAAGAAGAATACCAACATGCAGTAAATGGCAAAACTGTTTGCAGTACATACCAATGTGTTCATAATTAAGACAATACATTAAAATAACATGGTACAACACACCAATTTGCAATATCATGCAATAAAATGAGCTGTTTTGTACAGCTAAAAAAAGCTGGACGTGGAAGAGACTGGAAGCCTGACCCATTAAATTTACAAATGTGCACCCGTATGGGAAAAAAAAGGTGCATAGGTAAATAACGAGAAGAATAATAAAGTGCATTGAAACGTTGTGCAGTACAAACCAGTGTGTTCATAATTAAGATAATTCATTAACATAATATGGTAAGACACGCTAATTTGTAATATCAAGCAGCAAAACGAGCTGTTTTGTACTGCTAAAAATAGCTGGATGCAGATGAGACCAGAAGCCAGACCCATAAAATTTACAAATGGCTGCGCTCGCTTTTATGGGAAAAATAAGGCGGATATACTCTTAATATATTAACACTAAGTGTTAATTCTGTCAGTATCAGTGTATCTGAGAAAAAGTGTAACATCACAATTTGTTTGATTATAATGAAATATTAATTCACACCCTCACTTTTATATACTGATAAGCTATATCCAGTTTATTTGTTTATTCTGTGGTGTTTCTGTCACACTTAGGATGGGTGTTGCGGTCGCATCGGGGTGTTCGCGACCACAGCAAGCATCTCTACCGTGAGCCAAGAGAAGACAGGGGGCCGTCGTGCAGGGAGCGCGCAGCTGCTGCAATAATAGGCCTAATTGCACGTTTCTTTTGTGGGTCTGAAATTAGTGGCAGAGCACAGCTACAATGCCCAAACCTTGAGTAAAAAAAAAAAAAAAAAATGACTCACAGGGGCAACTGTTCAGCAGTGCAGCCCATCACCACCACCCACAACTCCCTGTCCCACACCTGCACTCACCCTCGCTAAAGTAAACACAGATAATAAGGTGTAATTACTTCAAAAAATAATAACGAGAGCCCTCCATGTGACAATGGTTGGCCTGTTTATTGAGGGTGGAAAATAACTTCTGAAGACACAGATGAGGGTTCCCCCATTGAGGGACCCTAAAAGGACATGTATCGGTGTAAGTGAGTGTGTTAACCTCATTTCAGGCCCCCTTTCTCTCTATATGTATTTCTTTGTCTGTCTTTCTTTTTCCACTGTATGGACAGTGGCACTAGAAGAAAAAAGCTGTTACTCTTCATTTTCTCCGCTGTGCATTTTGCTTGTAGGGCTCATTGTGGCATCTGGGAATGTTACCACTGCGCAGGTCAGGGTTTTGCAGTGTCACTATAACAACAAAGCGGATGCTTTCCGTCATTTTGCGTTAGAGAGACATTTGAAGAACTTTTAAATAGGAAATTATTTCCACTGATGTCAGAAAAGTCCTTGATGTTATAAAAATGTTAAATATAAAATAAAAATTCTCTTAGAATATATTAAAATACATTAGAAAACTTATTTGCTTATTTTACTGTTTTGATCAAATAAACTCTAGCTTTAGTGAAATTAAGAGATTTCTTTCAAACATATTTTTAGAAAATTACAGATCCCAAAATCTTGAACAGTAATTTATAATTGCAATGTTTACTGATTCATACATTTTAAAAACGGTTAGAATTGAAATGTTTATGGAAATGAAAAAAAATGAGACCAAATTCTAACAATTATATGCTGAAATGCATTCTGGTCTGCTAATGTACAAACCTGTTAAGGCAGGCTGTTTTATCAAAAGTATGTAGTTGTAGGCGTTCTGAATTTTATGCAGATAGAACCCGGATGCGCTGCTCCTTGTTTACAAGCGGAAGAATGCAGGCATGCGCCCTGGTACTCTGGTAAAGAATGAAGAAGAGAAGAAATTGTTGAATGAGGTCGTTATTTTTGTTTTCTTTGCGCACAGAAAGTATTCTCGTAGCTCCATAAGGTTATGGTTGAACCACTGATGTCACATGGATATTTTAACGAAGTTCTTTCTACCTTTCTGGACCTTGAACGTGGTAGTACGGTTGCTGTCTATTTAGGATCAGAAAGCTGTCGGATTTTATTAAAACATCTTAATTTGTGTTCTGAAGATGTAGTTTTTACAGGTTTGGAAGGACATGAGGGTGAGTAATTAATGACAGAATTGGGTGAACTCTTTAACACAACGAACGGCTTTACAGTTTTCTGTGTTTTATTTAAGTTATCTTTTATGCTAATAAAAAAGTCCAAACTCACATGTCAAATCCAGACTATACAGTGCTTTAATAATGGTTAAATAATTATCCTGTCATATCATTACAATGCTAGAAACAGTCTAAGTGGTTTGTTTAAAATGTGAAAAGGTTTTATTTATTTGTTTATTTATTCAGTTCCCCACTGAGCCCCTAAATCATCTTCAAGCACAGCGATACCCAGCAATTACAGGTTGCTTTTATTCCATCAGTCCCGAAATCATATTTTAAGCATGTCCGACATATCAAGGCAACCCACCGCACTTAATAACCCTGGACAGTCAGGAGGAAAGCACATCAAGACTTGTTGGGGCAATTAAGCACTCTTGATGTTATCCTCGCTAGCGAATTATCAGAGCTCTGATAATTGTTATTAATTAATCATCTCATTCGCTCAAGCTCTCTCATTTCCACAGTATCTGTAAGATAGACTTCAAATGACCTTTCAGGTGTGGGCTACACCTCATCTTTCTCTAAAACCATTAATGTTTGTCAAACTGCTTTTAAAAGCGAAAGTACTTGAAATGCCGTGCCTTAGTGAATAACAACATATGAATTACAATAACTGATGGATCTCTATGTGAATGAGAGTATATACGCAGAAGGTTAACACATACATTACTAGTCAAATGTTTGTACACACCTACTAATTATTACTATTAATCACATTTTAGAATAATAATATAGTGTATAGCCTTTATATAGCCTATATACAATTTTTTTGTAAGATTATAAATGTATTTAATGTCACTTTTGTCACTTTACTGACCTATTCAACTTTTTTATTGTAATTTATTTGATCCAAAGTACAGCAAAAACAGTACAATTTTGAAACATTTTTTATAGAACTGTTTTCTATTCGAATATATTTTAAAAATGTAATTTATTCCTGTGATTTCAAAGCTTAATTTTTAGCATCATTACTCCAGTCACATGGTCCTTCAGAAATCATTCTAATAATCTGATTTTCTGCTCAAAAAACATTTATTATTATTATTATGTTCAAAACAGCTGAGTAGATTTTTTTCGGGTTTCTTTGATGAATAGAAAGTTCAGAAGAACAGCATTTATCTGAAACAGAAATCTTTTTTAACATTTTAAATATCCTTATCATCAATTATGATCAATTTAAAACATCCTTGCTAAATAAAAGAATTAATTTCTATACCCCCCCCCCCCCCCCCAGAAATCAATTAAATATTGA
>JAHKKF010536423.1:0-10032 GCA_019740295.1 Labeo calbasu
TAAGCCACTCCTGAACCACAGACAATGTCAGAGGCGTCTTACCTGGGCTAAGGAGAAGAATGAAGTGGACTGTTGCCCAGTGGTCCAAAGTCCTCTTTTCAGATGAGAGCAGGTGCCACAGACTGATCACCTCCATGCCATGCTGAATTGAGGCAGTAATTAAATCAAAAGAAGGACTTACCAAGTACTGAGTACATATACAGTAAATGAACATACTTTCCAGAAGGCCAAAAATTCACTAAAAATGTGTTTTTTTTTTGTTTGTTTTTTTTTATTGGTCTTTTGAAGTTTTTACTAATTTGTTGAGATAGGGAATTGGTAGGTTTTTGTTAAATGTTTGACTTAAATTACTGAAATAAATGAACTTTTCCACAACATTCTAATTTATTGAGATTCACCTGTATATGCATGTGATGGATTATTGTATTATATTATATTATATTATATTATTCAGTCCGGTCAGATGCAACTAATTATGATCAATCACATCCAAAATTAAAGTTTGGGTATAATTTGTGCAAATGTATAATGTAAATTATAAATTTTTCTATTCTTTCTCAGTGCAGATTAAGAATTTATATCTAATGTTAAGTGTGTTTTAGGCTAACACGCATTTTAGAGACAAAAAAAGGTCATTTAAATTTCATGAAACCCATCGACTACATTTCTCTCGCCATTCCACGGCTGCTATGTGATGTTTGCACTCATGAAACGCATTAGAATCCTCAAGCAGAAAGTTCTCATGAAGAGAAAAGAGAATATCTAATGCTCAGATGCTACCGAGTGTGAAGCTACCAAAACAGTCTAACGATTCCATGGCTTTGGCTGATAGATTTGTCTCTTTCTAGCTACAGTAAATGACAAACGAATTGACTTTTGAACCCAATGTAGTGACTAAAGATTCCCGTGACTGTCAACTTTAAGGGAAATCATTGCCTCCGAAGGGTCTTCATGGAAAGAAAGCCACAAGACGTTCTCAGATATTCAATCAATACACACCAGCCATTCCCTTTTAAATGGTCTCTCCCAGAGAAGACAGCTGTGTGCCCAACATAATTCCATTTACAAATTCCAGCTCTCTAATCTCATCTGGGTGACACCTATGAGGTAAAAACCAGGTTACACCGAGTTCAGAGCCGGGCCAACCTCACCTCGCAGGTCCTAAATCCTCACATTTAGGAAATGTTCTTGCTCCCAGTCCCCTAAGACCAGTCTTTTCCCTCACAAGCTCTTAGCTGTTTCTGGGGGCTGTTTCGCAGCTATTTTCCAGCGCAGTGGCTTCTTAGCTTATAGCACTTAGATTCTCTCATACCACCGCTGCCAACCCCTCCTCACCGCAGCCCTCCTAATGCTTCATGTGCCGTATGCCGTTTCCACAGCGACTTCTCCCTCCATTCTACCAAAAGTGTTGTGGTAACGCTGCAAGCAACAGCGCATCGCGCGTTAATTTAGGAGCAGTTGGTCCAGCTCAGGAACATTCATTATGAACACCACAGCCGATTGGAAAATGAGGGATGACTTTGCCTCTGGCATGGCAAACACGATTCTCACCCAGCCGCAGATTAAATTGTTTGTGTGAAGTGGTTGGGATTATTTAGTTTAAAAAAAGAGAGTAGATGAGAGACTATCCAATAAAGAGGAATGAATAACGGAGGAGAAGTGAATTTTTGGATACCGAGTGTGTTACTGTAGAAAATGTACCAAAATGAACCAAAGCTCTACTTCATTATCTGCTTGAGTGTACGTGTTATGCTGAACTTTACTTTCAAGTATAGAAGTAATGCATCTCAAAGCAGCTTTTCCACTGTGACATACTCAGATTTGAACCAACAAGCACAGAAGGTGAGTTGCATTAATGGATGTTTTTGAGTTCACACTGAAAAAGGTTTTCTGGTTCAGTCTAAAGACATCTATTATACCTGGAGAGAATTAGAATTATCCATTAACATTAAAAAAAAAAAAAAAGTGGCATTCTTGAGGTGCCATTAGCCAATCCCAGACCCAAACTCTTTACCAGACACAACCCTGACCAAACAGAGCGGAAAAAAAAAAAAAATCATGCAGTATTTCGATTATATGCTTTTGCTTGCAAGAAATTTCATTTGACCTTGGTTCTGTCACATTCACCCATTCCCAGCAAGCACTGGTGCATGAATAATTAATACGGATGAATCGTTTGTCCATTTACTGGCTTTATTTACATTGTTTCTGTTGATTTTGTATTCACATGTTGTCTTGTCTAGAGATGAGTTTGCTCATCTACTTAAAATGATCAATTGATTGTTACCTTTTCATATTGTGTTTCATGCACCAAGTCTCGAGGTCTGTATTATCTGACATTTTTGGATATTCTGCGCTTTAAAACAAGCCCTTTGCTCTCAATGACATGAATATTTCTTACATAAACATGAAATGAATACTAGCCATTAAAATGAATACTTAATATCTATAAAAATTGTAAAACATTAGCATTAATGGTTTTAAATGGTATCTCTTAAACATTAAAAACTCATTAAGTTGACACAACAAAAGCCTTATCTAAATAGATAATTGTTACATTGATGGCAGCTTTTAATTAATGGCAAACTGACATTTTAGTCTCATAATATCCATTAATTTTAAGTTTTAATGTCTATCAATTGAAAAAAAAAGGGGGAGACCGGGGAGTGTTGTAACACAGGGTTAGTTGTAATACTGTCAGTTTGACAAGTCAGAAAGGAGCAGTGATGATGTCACCAATATCATACACTCCATTCACATTGTTAATGTTACAGGAGAAGTGGCACGTGAATGTGAGCAACTTAGACTTTATGACACCTAGCGATCATTGTGTTGTAGATACAATTATTTGACTTACATAACTGATACTTGATACTTTGCATTCACGCTAACTTAAAACCCACATGCTAAAACTGTTTGCTATGTTATGGCTGTTTAGGGTGGGGATAGTTCATTAAAAATGTTACAACCAATGATCCTATCACATCCTCTATTGAGGCAAAGTCATGTGAGGTTTTTATTGCACATCAAGGGATTTATGTAAAATGTGTTTCCATCATAGTTTACGCGCATCATCTTATTGAATAAAAACACTATCCGCCTCAAATGAGCACATACGTTTTTTTATGCACGTTTAGAATTACTGTGCATCTTGACATTTCCATCAAGCATTTTTTTAGGTGATATTCCAAAATTCACATAAAAATAGGAAGATGCCAAACACAGCTAGTGACTGAATACAGTACACACACACTCACACAAACACAGCAATTGTTTTTGTGCTAAATTTAAAAGTCCTAAAATGAATACAGTATAATGTTTTTGTCACTTTGGTTCACTTTATTCAAAAAAACTAGTTATTCTTCAATCACGTTTTTGCATAAATTGGATCTTATTCCAGCAAATTACTTTACACTGTTACATCTATCGCCAGCCTGTGTTACAATTCAGTTGTAACAACGGAACTCTTTGTATTTGACATTAAAAGTAAATGTCCAAGTGAGATTTATTTGTAGTAGACAAATGTGGCTTCCATATATCAAAGTTTGCAACAATAACAACAATAAAATAAGAATAGGCAAGAATAGCATAAACTACCACAGAGTTACTGATGCTCAAACAAAAAGCGTTACTTTCGTATCTGGTCTATCCCCTATATATAATATTATATATATATATATATATAAAATTCTAAAGTTTTCTTGTAATTTTTAAGAATTCACTTATTAACTTATTGTATTGTTTTGCAGGGTTGATGTACAAGGTTCAAAGAAAAACATGAACCTGGAAAGACGAATAGAAATTCTACAGTAAGTGTTAATCCATGAGATGATGCCAGAGATATTTGTTTTGGTTTTAGACTTCATATACATTGCCTATGTTATTTATTTCATAAAGATACATCTTCAAGTACAAATATAACTAGATATGTAACTAGCTCTTTTTAAATAAAGCAACAGCACAATGTAATCCGCAGCACAGAGAGAAAAGCTGGTGTCATGAATACTGCATCATTCCGGTACCAATGGAGGAAAGAGGAATAAGGAATCAAAATGTAATGTGTGTGTGTGTGTATAATGTCATTAACCCTCTGTTCTGCTCTACATCTGTAATGGTCTGCTAGGTCAAAAGTAGACAGTTGCTACATACCATCACAAATGATCATAACCCTCTTAATGGTGCAATGGGTCCCAATTACACCCAACAATATGACAGCTGCTGCAACATTGCACGCACACACACACACACACACTTCATTATAGAAGAGAGACTGCTGGCCCTTCCAACAGCGCCCGCAATACACATTCACACACACTCCATCTCTCCTCACACGCACAAACGCACACACCTTCATCTGATGGCAGAAAGCAGAGAGAGGAGATTGTTAGCAGAGAGGTCATCCGGGAGGCCAGTGTCTCAGTGTCGATGTAATCCCAACAGAATAGACTCTAAAACACATGGCTTCACTGTATACAATTAAAGTGTATCAGAACAGCAGCTTCGTCCATCTGAAATCTGGTCACAATGTTACATCACAAGCTTCTCCAATTACGTCGATTATTTTCACAAACATTTGGACAAAGGCAGACTAATTATGTGACGCGAGAACGCCGGCCGGTAATTATACTTTTGTTTGTCAGAACAGAAATCGGTTCAATCTAAGATGCGTTCTGAAACTTTCCAACTGGAGAGTATTGCTGAAAAAATTATGATTGTAAATTCCTCCAATTATTTTTCATCTGAAGGGCTCTCTGCTGGCACAAAGCTACACATGTTCTGTGGAGAAAAGTAAAAGCTTTTTACTTTATTGTCTTCTTAATTAATATTCCTTAAGAATACAAGCTTTGCGGCCAAAGTCCGACAGGGCCGACGGATCACGGGTTATTATTTTTCCTGAACTAATCAACTAAATATTAATTGCGCAGTTTGAGACCCAGTGGAATATGTATAAATACTGGCCGTGTTTTAAAAATCCCACTTTTTATTCTACTTTCTTTTTTAGTGCTTTTTTTTTGGATAGATATTATTCATCCCAGTAGACTGCTTTTTTTCTGGCTTCATGAACATTGACTCATTTGTGACTGGAACTGAAGACTTTGTTTTAACGTCCTAAAATATTTCAGAATTTTTTAATGACAGAGGTAAATTTTGTTTTGGGGATGAAGAGGTTACCTCAGTGGACAGTTGGGAAGCTAAATAGTTTATGCAGCTCAGTTGAAGCATGTCATTAAAGGAATATTCTGCGCTCAGTACATCCAAGCATGCCACAGATGTTGTTGCTTTCCACTGAAAATAATCATCACACTCAGTCTGAACAAAGAGTAAATGCATTTACAACATGATGTACCTATTAACTTAGTACTGTTTACATGGAGCAATTCATACCATGATAGATTTTAGTGGCAAGTCTCTACTTTTGATGTAAATCTTAAAGGTATAGCTCATCCAAAAATAAAAATTCTGTCATTAATTACCCTTGTGTTGTTCCAAACCCGTAAGACATTCATCTTCAGAACCCAATTTTGATATTTTTGATGAAATCTGAGAACTTTATTAAACTATTTCTTCTCGTCTACGTCAGTCTTTGATGCACAATGTACACAATGTATGCATGTGGTGCTGACTTTGCTTTAATAAAGTCGCTATTTTTGTTTTCTTTGCAAACAAAAAATATTCTTGTAGCTTCATAAAACTGCTGACGTCACAAGGACTGTTTTAACCAGAGTATGTGAGCGGAGCACGGAGTGGAGCGGTGTGATTTTTAATGGAGTGAGGAGCGGATGTTTTAAAAGTCAGAGCGACGTGGTTTTTCACTCGCTCCAAGAGCGCTCCAGCATCGCTCCATCACGAGTACAATTCATGACAACGACCGATAATATAACTGCATATTTAGCAAGAATTCACATGTTAAACATAGCCTATTTAGCTAGCTTGATAGAGATGGATCACTCAAATCAAAAAGAATGTGAGGACTAGGATGACGGCAATGAACATGAGCAGAAAGGTGTAGTTTTCAATGGTTCCTTCAAGATACTGAATATTTTCAGGTGAAAGCTTGATTTAAACAAGTACAACACTTATTCAGTGTAATAATAAACTTACTGTGCTACTTCATCTGTATCCGATTTCGAATGAGAAGAAATCTGTAAGAAATGCAGCGATTTGTAGGTAAACTAACTGACGAAACGTACTGTTATTTTTATCACAAATATTTGCACTGCAAAAAGCAGCAATTATACCTTTGCTGACAACCATGTAAGCTTGGCATGAGGAAAAAAGTTTGCACACTAGTGTTCCAATAAGCCAAACTATCCTGTTGTTTTATTTCTGTTATTTTCTTCTTTTAATATGCGTTATGAACAGAACTGTGGTATTTCAAACGTACTGAAATAGTTTAGAGGCGGAGCGGTGTTTCTGGTATCAGTGAGCGAGGAGTGGAGCGGGAGCGGGAAACGGTGAACCCGGAGTGGAGCTGGAGCGGAGCGGTTATTAAATTGTTAGGGGAAATTGTTGTCGCTCCACTCCGCTCACATACTGTGGTTTTAACAATGTCCTTACTAACTTTCTAGGCCTTGAACGTGGTAGTTGCATTGCTGTCTATGCAGGGTCAGAAAGCTCTCAGGTTTCGTCAAAACATCTTGGAACAACATCATGAGGGTAACTCATGAGAGAATTTTTATTTTTGGGTGAACTGTCTCTTTAAGGTGCTAGTTCATGCAAAAATTATAATTTCCAAGTTTTTACACTTTGGGAAGTGGATGCTTTTTAGGGGCATTCCAGACAAAAGGAAACAACTGAATCCTTTCATGAAGGGCCCTTCCACAAGTCTGTAAATGAAGGGTACATGTGGTGGTCACTGTAAGGAAGTACTTTATGGTCATGTGACCCAGGGTGGACAATCCTAAGCTTGAATTCATGTATAATAGAATAACAAATTGTTTTTTTTTTTTTTTTTTTCATTTCGTATGAAGTTCAAATATGTTTCATAGGTAAGACGTGTTTAATTTTCCACCCTTTGTAGTGAGTAGGCTCATTTCAACTGTTGTCATATTATTCATGTTGTTCCAAACCCATATGGCTTTTTCTTCTGTGAAACACAAAATACTTTGAAGAATGTCCTGGTTGCTCATTTAATACAGTTACAATAAATGTAGACTGTATACAAAAAGAAATTTAAAATGAAGCATAAATCATAAATGATGCAAAGAACTGATTCATGTGACAATTTAAGTGATCATTTGCTGATAATCTTCACCTGCTGTGGGACTAACTGTTGCAACCAGTGTGAACTCTCTAACTGGATCAGTTTAGTTTATGAACAAATCACTTGTAAGAATGACTCAATCATGAATCAATCATTGCTAGAATAAAGTAAGAAAGAACAACAAACATTTTGGAAATAATTACATAATTTTCAAACTAATTCTTTAGCTTTGATCCTGGAACCTTCTACTGAATAACACATTGTTTAACTAGTAAAGCGTTTTTACAGATACTGAAAAGGATAACGTAACATATGAGTGCTCAGGTAAAAAAAAAAAAATAAATAAAGAAGAAGAAGAAGAAGAAGAAGTGCATTTTTGCTTAGTGGATGTGCTCAGAAATTTCCACCAGATTAGGTGGCACCATTATTCAAATTGAACTAAAGTAATTTCAACTCCAGCTATTATTATCAGGTCGGGTCTTGTCCAATTTTTCCCTTATACTGTAAGGTTACACAAAAATCGGAGGTTCATTTTAAGTGCATTTATCTTGGCGCTAGCGCTGTTAAAGCTTGCCCTTGTGTAGGACAGAGGTAAAATGCTAAATGAAAAATAGACAGCGAGTGTGTGTGTGTGTGTGTGTGTGTTTGAACATGCATGCCCATCTTACACATTAACACTCCCACACTCCTGTTCAGATGGCATATTTGTGATTTATAGTACTTAGCATTTCAGTATAATGTAGTCAGCTCTGCCTAGCGTGTTTCCAGCCCTCCTGGTGACAGCTTTTCCCTATTGTAAGATATAAAAAAGAGGGACAACATGCTGTGGTCAAATTACTTTCCTCATCACTGCTGCCTTTGAAGTGCAATTGGACATTTTGTCACTTTGGTTTGTGTCGACCATTACATTTGAGATTCGCAGCAAGCAGTGCGAATGTAGAATGACTTTAAGTTTCTGCTTAATCTTACGAATTAAAAATAGCATCGAATGACTCACTCCATGTTCCTAGTTACAAATGGCATTTGTCCTCTGGCACCAATAGAGTATGTATATACAGTATGAATGAATCTCTGTCCATCTAATAAAATACATTAAAATGACAAAACTGTCCTTGTAAATGTTACATTTGTCTGTCAGCAGGTATCTGCATTCAATTTGCTGTTAACTCCATTTAAATGCTCTTTAAATGTGAGGGTTAAATAAACAATTAACGCTCTTATACACTCTCACACATACACTTAGAAAAAGAACGTCTCCCACATCTGCAAAAGTGTTTACTTGGCAAGGCGAACAAAACACTTTAGAAACCTTGCAAGCATCATAATGCCTTTTCACGAACGCCTTTTATTTGCCAAATGCATTGGTGATTTAAATTCCATGGGAACAGGAGTGCGTCACTTTTCTGTACACAGGAGAATGAATTAACCCTTAGCAAAGCTTTATCCCTCAATCTAAACAAATGTGAAACATTATCAGGCAACAGTGCAGAGAGCCATCACCTGCTCGGCTGCTGGAGTCAAGCCATCCTGCAAACTGGAGGTCCTTCCAAAGCTCAGTGACATGTGTGAACTGATAATTTCCCATTATGTGTCATTTAAGAGCACAGGGCTTAGTGGGCAATGTCCTGAGTGAAATTACTCAGATTTTATAATGACATCAGACTACTATGCAAGTACAGTTCAAAATGTCCCACTAAAGAAGGTCTGAGCTGTAGTGCTCCATATCTCTGATGGATCCTTTACCTGGAGAAGGCTGCTGGTTTTACAAACATGAAGAGGGGGGCGCCTGGCTGAGTGTGTAGCTAATGTTGATGGAACAGGAAAGTGGGTAATAATTTCCTTTCCACCCTGCAGCTCTTCCTCACGGCATGTGCATCTCCAGAACTCAGCCTTCATTTCATTGAAACATGAACTCCAGGAAAAGAGATAAAAAAGCAGGACGTAAAACTCTGCCTTGCACACAAACAGACAAGGCACACATACATTTGCGATGTAATTCTCTGTGCGGTGTTCATTCTGTGACCTCTCGATGCAAGCTGACTGCACTAATGTTCAAGACGGTACATTTTATATTAGGCCTGAATCCACATGAAATCCCCATCAGATAGAATTTAGAGTTGGCTCCTAAACAGTGCCTAATAGCAGAATGTGTAAGAATACTTCAAACACTGTGTGTCCTACCAGCATCTATCCTGGGGATAGTCTTTGATCACTGCAGCACCCTTAAAAGCTTTAATTTCACAAACGCCTATATCATCAAAGGGTTGCAACAATTAACAGCTCATTCTTTGCACTTTCAGTCACAGCATGTTTTAACGACTTCAATTTAGAGAAATCTGCCAGTAAAATGTCAGAGTTTAAACTTTGCAGTGTTTATAGAATTTAACAAACTTCATAATGGACTGCGTTATGTTACATCAGCAACCTGTGTTGATGTGTACAGCACATAGTGCATATAAAAGGGTAGTTCACAAAAAAAAGTGTTTCGTTTTGTTGTTGCACATGCAATTAAAGTCAATGGTAAGGTGGCCGAGACAGCTCAACGTGCTGCAAATGGAAAAAAACAAAACAAAAAACACCTGCAAATTAAGAAAATATCATCATCAGTTTGACAACACACATGCTGCAAATACTCACAACACAACCAAATGCAGAAACACGCTGCAAAAAAGAGAAACGCACTGGAAATACTCACAATACAACCGAATACAGAAATGCACTGCAAATATTTGCAACACAACCAAATGCAGAAACACACTGCAAAAAACAAAAACACGCTGCAAATACTCACAACACAACCAAATGCAGAAATGCGCTGCAAAAAAAAA
>JAHKKF010536424.1:0-29481 GCA_019740295.1 Labeo calbasu
CACGGTGAATGACAACGGGAGAATGGGGGTGGTTATTCTCTCTAACCAAATGAGCTTTAATGGTTTATAGCAACCCCACCCGATCCCGCCCTTCATTAGTAATGCTTGTTAATCACTGTTAACACCTGCTATAAACCATATTTATGAGTAGATAGAAATCAAATACATATCCAAAGTAATGAGGAAAATAAATGACCAAATGCTTCAAAATACATTAAATGATACTTAATGAAATACAATAAACTGAATGATTATTACATTGTTGTCTTGATTTAAACTTAAAACTCATAATTTAAATCCAGCTATGCAACAAATGTGTTGTTGTTTTTGAAATATTAACTTCCTCAGAGATATTTCACATAAATATTTCATGTAAAAGGAGTTTGGCTGACAAAAATCCCCTTCATGACCAAACATTAATGAACAAGAAAACGGAAATTATATTGCACGCCCAAAGCCTTTTATGTTTGAAATATTTTTGTCCAGACTTCCCTTACTATGTCTTCTGAATGTCACTGGATATGATGATGACATTGTGTGTAAATTGTATGAAAATCCCCCTAAACTGAGAAGCATGGTTTGCACATTTATTTACACAACCAGTCAAAATTTTGGGATCAGTAAGACTTGTAATGTCTCTTAAGTCTCTTGTGAGACTCTCTTGTGCTGCCAATTTTTTTTTGGAACATGTGATTCTTTTTATACAGGATTCTGTGATGAATAACAAGTTAAAAAGAACAGCATTTATTCAAAATATAAATCTCTTCTAACAATGTAAATCAGTGCTATCACTTTTTATTAATTTAACACATCCTTGGTGAATAAAAGAATTAATTACTTTCAAAAAAGAAAGAATAAAAATCAACACTTAAGACTGGAGTAATGATTCTGACAGTTCAACTTTAATTACAGATATAAATTACATTTTAATGTATATTAATATATATATATATATTAAAAAAAAAACATTATTTTACATCATAATAATATTTCACAATATTACATTTTTTCTGTATTTTGATGAAATGAACAGCCTTGATAAGCATAAGAAACATCTATAAAAACCATTAAAATCTCACTGATCCCAAACTTTTGAGTGGCAGTGTACATGACATTTTTGAATATTAAAGCTAAATGGTACACATTATGACACAGTAGGATTTTTAGAAAGGAAAACTTAAAAGAGAAAAAAGAAGAATTTGGGAGAATCAATCAATTATGAATAATTATGATTTTTGTTTTAAGAAAAGTAAAACTGTTGCATCATGAAATCTTAAAATTGCTGTAACTGATCTTCTCAAAGGAAGCTTAACATAATCTGCTTTCTGAAGAAAGATCTCTTTGGCAGAAATGGGAAGAGTCAGTGTTGTAACATCCTTACAATGATTACAAATTGATTTTTATCATGTATTTCCTAATAACGTAGTAAGTTTAGGTATGCTTAATCATACAGAGACTTACAGGAAAAAGCTGATTTCCACCTAAAACAGCAGTGAACGTTAGAAAATATGTTTGTATGTATGTTTGTATAGGAGCAGTTTTGATGTCCTTTACCATTGTGCCTTGATACCAGCATAGAGACAGCTACGACGTGATGTAAATACTGTTTGAAAAGCTAAATTTAGCATGTCTTTGCTGCCATCTAGAGGATGCTAACCACATTAACTATGCTCGCAGCCGGTCCAGAAAGTAATTTTCCACTTTAAATGTTTAAAATTATGTTTATTCCAGTCTATATGAGGCAAACCACCATGTTGACGTCATATGATAAACTACCTTAAAGATGTAGTTCACACAAAAATAAAAAAATATGTCATAAATTACTCACCCTCGTGTCGTTTCAAACACGTAAAACCTTCATTCATCTTCGGAACACAAATGAAGATATTTTTGATGGGATCCGAGAGCTTTCTGACCCTCCATACACAGATAACTGAAAAATTCCCAGGCTCATAAACGTAGTGAGGACATCCGTGTGACATTAGTGGTTCGACCGTAATTTTACGAAGCAACGAGAATACCTAGAAACATTTACATTGCTGTCACATGTTTGTCTATGTAGGGATAAAAAGCTCTGGGATTTAATAAAAAGTATCTTAATTTGTGTTCTGAAGATGAACAAAGCTCTTACCGGTTTGGAACGATGTAATTAATGACAGAATTTTCATTTTTGTGTGAACTTTAATTAATCCAAGTGGAACCCCTTCTATACTCTAGAGTCTAGACACTTTTAGTTCCAAAATAACGAATCATGGGAGACAAATTTTCCCCTTAAATAAAGTCTTGCTACATGACATTGGTAACAACAAACATTTTGTTTTGCCTGAGGCTGCATCCATGTTTAGGTGTCAAATATTGTAAGTCTAAGATCGTTGTCAAATCACCCATTGAGATTATAAATGAAAGGTTCCACATTTATTAATAAAAGAAGTTTGGCTTATACTATATAACAACAACCAAATTGTTGCCTGGCACCAAATAGATTATTTCAAGTTGCATTCACCTGAGAAGGTTGCTATAGCAACAGTGAGCTGCCTTTCTCATAGGATCAGTATCAGATGTTACATTGAAAAGGATACAAAACAACCATGATTTGTAGCTTTAGTCAGATTGTAAATATTTATATAATATGTATATTTCAAAGTGATAAATGGAATTTTATGTGGGATGTTGTACCATTTGGTGCTGACTTTTAATTAATTAAAAGTATTATTTTTAGTTTATTTTGGTTATATAATCAGACACATCAAACACAGTCACAAATTACTCACAGAAACACACACACACACACACAGCTCTGCAGTTGGATACTATTATGTGTGTCTGGTGTTTATAAGAGCAGAAATGTGTTCTTTTTGATCACCCCCTTATGCCTGTCACTCAGACTTACAAAAACTTTGTCATATTGAACAAACAAAGCGTTTCTGCTCATCCGGGTGAATGCGGGGGAAACAGTGTGGCTTTTAAAGATCATTTCCGATGACTGACATCACAGAATTTACCGGCATTTTGGTACTAATGTGTGAATGGTCTCTTACCAGTAAAAAGCTAGAGTAGTGTATAAAGCTGACTGACACAACATGAGGTTGTATTTATTTTTAACGTGCGAAAATAGAATTTCGAAAAGAATTTTAGACTCGGTGTGCAAGCCCAAGACCTTGAGACATTTTTTGTTTGTACTATCCACCTTTTTCCTGAGTAACTGATGAGCGCCACAAATAGAAAATGGCTGTAGCACCAAACACTCATCCAACAATCCAGTAGATGCAAATATAAGATGCGTAGATCCAAAAATATAATCATATAAAAATGAAGGAGATCCGCCAAAAAGGCAGATGAGCGGCCCCATGATGGATTCTAACTTCCCCTTGGGGGTCTCCTGTTTTGGTCTACTTAGAAATCCATGTAAAAACAGGGTAAAAAAAATGACTATTAATTAAACTGAAACTTTTTGAATATAACTAAATATAAAAATATGTGTAGGATTAAGCTGTGCGTTAATTTGACTAGAAACACCAGAGACCGGAAATGCAAAGCATCTTTCTATTATAAGGCGGACAAGACTTCCACGTTCAAGAAAAAGGTGGATAAAGATCAGTCATTTGAAGACTTATGTTATTTTTAAAAAATCAAAATTTGGACTATGGGGGGTGGCATTATTTCGTTGCTATTTCCTGTTGCTATTTGTACCGCAACACAACTCAGAAAATAAAATACTGATATGATGCCACATTGTGTGGCTGTTGGTTGTAATTTTCAGTTGAATGACAACAAAAGAAGCAACGTAAGTCTTCACTGCTGTCCTAGCGATAAGAGGAGGAGAAAAGAATGGGAAGATGCCTGTGGATGAATAAAACGTCTTAAAGACCTGTGTTTTTGTTCTGTCCAATTTAGCCCTGATGCCTTTGAGGCTTTTAGTAGACTAGAACTACTGAAAGAGTATACAAACGGCAGAGACAAGAAACATTAGATGCCATCCTGGCAAGATGTAAACATACTGATGTTTGTCATGATGCCGCAGACACTGAAGGAGTTTCTCACTTTGGATTTCACTCTGTATCTGCGATGGCACAGCATTTGGTCTAAGCCTACGCTTATATCCATCAGCACCTGTAAGCTCTTTCAGTAGCTGTGGTCATTGTATCAGTATTTTATTTTCAGAGTTGTGTATTCTGAATTGTGTTGCAATAAAAATAGAAACAGGTAGCACCAGTGGCATCATAATTATGCTCCCCTTGGTCCAAAATATGTATAAAACAATTTGGATTTTTTAAATAACATAAATCTTTAATGGGTTTTCTACTACATATTTCAGTAAGAGACATTGTTTACGTTATATTAAGCCATACATGTCATAATACCCAGGGTTCCCTTTAACCTTTAAACTTCCTGTAGCTCAAACAGTAGAAGGTCATGTTTTGGGTTGATTCCCAGGGAATGCATAAACTGATAAAATGTGTACCTTTGGTACAATATTATCCAAAGTTGCTTTGGATAAAAATATCAGCCAAATGTAACTGCAATTTTTCATCCAGAATCCAGATTGTTTGATTAATATTTCCATTAGAGTTTGTAAGGGGTAAAAATGTCTGCTATGTTCACAGATGAGAATGACTCCATCATAGCATTTCCCTTCAGTTGTACTGAGAAGCTGGTCATTTTTGTTGACGTAAAGTCTTAGAAGCCACGGCATAGAGAAATGGATTCACACAACTGTTAATGAATGTAAGACTTCCCGCAATGTCACCTGCAAAATTTCTAATGTCATGTAGTTTAGCTGAAAAAAAAAATGGTAGTGATGATTTAAAAACAATTTCAAAATTTTGAAACTAATTAATAATCTAGTGCAGAGCATAAAAAAAATGAAGGAAGTTACCACAATCTGGGTCACCAGTTTGGTCAATCTTTGCCTGTGGCTGAACGCTCCCTGTGTGCAAGCAACAGTATGAAGTCAGTATGATTGTGAAAGGAAGAAAAAAAGTCAGCAGTATCTCCAGTATGGCAACAATAAGACTGTACTCTTCTGAATACAAGATCCTGCCACATGATTTCTTGGATTCACTCTGAATGATCTCTAAGTTCACCACAACAAGAGAAGAGCAGTGCCAGAGCCCAGCCGCTAATCAACAGCACTCTCTCTCTTCTCTTGCTCATTCTTGTTCACAACTGTGGATGTCAAATTTGTAAAAAGCAATACAAACTCAACATAGTTATTGTTATCAGACTTGAGTATGTGCTGCTGTAGACGAGTGCTGTGAAAAATTTGCAGGACGACTGACCGATACTACAGCTGTATATTGTTGGTTGTAGATACACACAGGCAGGGTTATCAAAGACAAGTTGTCTGCAGCTGCCAGACTCAGCATTAGATGAACAGAGAAGTTGTCCTTTTTGAAATGAGGAAGTATGAAACGAATTACTGCAATATTACCAGCACTAATAGGCAAAGTGCTGTGTTAGGACAAACTTCTTACGATCGCTACATTTATAACTCACTTCATTTGCTGACTTAACACCCACCTACACAGGGTGTGATGAAATGTTTTCCATCCCCATAAAGGGGTTATGATTTTTTACATTTTCAATTTCTTTTAGTGTTTAAAATTTTGTTGTTACAATACACAAAATTCACTCTAAAGGGAATTATTTCCGGTATAAGTAAGCATAAGTTTCTGAACTCCCCAAAATCGTGAATGTACACGTCACAGTATTCCACATTTATATAAATCCCCCTCAAAGCATCAGTAAAAAAGTATAAGGGGACGAGGCATAGTTGAGATGTGTCAGCAGTTAGTAGTGTGTTGTTGCCATGTCCCTTTTACAGATCTAATATACTGACACACATGTGAACTTTGTGTGTTTTTTACATAACAGGACCCATTTGAACTCTTAAAGGGATGTTTCACCCAAAAATGAAAATTCTGTCATTGATTACTTACCTCATGTTGTTCCAAACCTGCAAGACTGTCATTCATTTTTGGAACACAACACAAATTAAGATATTTTTGATGAAATCCAAGAACTTTTTGACCTTGCATAGACAGCAATGCAACTGAAACATTCCCAGGCCCAGAAAGGTAATAAGGACATTGTTAAAATAGTCCATGTGAACTATCCCTTTAAACTCTTACCATTCTGCCTCTAGCAAGCTTTTCAATTCTGCTTGACTGTCTCGGTAAGTTCCTTCGGATAGCAGCAGCAGCTGCACATGTCACTTACATTCTAGTAGATCAGTGCTTTTCATCTGCTTTTCCTTCAAGACCCAGATTAAAATCAAACATCGAAATTGATTAACTGAGGGATAATTTACATCAGCTACAAAATATTTTTTGAAAGACTTCATATAATGCTACCCCAGGGAGTTCAAAAGTGTATTTGCTGTAAGATATGATTATTAACGACATCTTGAGTGATTGATCCAAAACATACATTGGATTCTGTTCATGCATTTATCGCTGTTCATCTTTGAATGCAATTCTAAATAAATGTATTTAGCAAGCAAGAACTTTTTATATTCTCATAACAATCTAATATAAGGTCAGGGTGGTGACGCTGATGAAAAAGTCCCTGACAGTCTTTTATGACATAAAATCATAAGACGTGTCTTCTACAATCTGTGTTTACCATCAAAGCAGAACAGAATCTGTTTTAAGGAAGTAAACAGGACATTCTGTCATTTACTGACATGTCCTTACAAACATGTATGACGATTTCTTCCCTGGGACACAAAAGAAGATACTTTGAAGAATGTTTGAAGAACTGTTTTTGTTCATTTAAAGTCCCCCCTGTAGTGAAAATCAAGTTTTTTATGCTGTTCATTATGTTGTGTATTTTCTCCTTAAACTGGCTGTCCCAGAAATATGGTTTGAAACAGCCCTTTTTTTGCTACGTCACAAACTTCAGTAACCAATCACGTCAAATGATAGATTCCTATCATTAGCATGCAAAATATACCAATAGGATTATCAGCACAAAACCAAATATTAAATAGAGCATTTAATATAACATACAGAGCATTAAATAGAGCACAACCGCTAGGCGCTAACCGCTAATTTGAAAAATAACCCGCGGTAACAGTGTAAAAGTAGCCCGGAGTCGGACGCACTTCTCCCGCATTGTCGTCTGCACTTTACTCGCATATGGTCGCGGGCGCGAACTGGAATCACAAACTAGGCTTCATTCGAGCCTTCAAGGCATTTTGAGGGCACAGCATGGTCAAGTAAGTAACTTTAACAAATGACACAGTATCCACTGTAGTTGTCCGCTAGTGAAAACAGTTTTATCAGTCATTATTTGTGTTTCGCCATTATATCGCGTTTACTACAGTTCAGTTAGTGAATCACGGGGCTCTGGCTGGTGTGACTGCGTGGGGGCGGAGCTACTTTGCATATTCATAGATCCGCGTATAGTAAATGAGGCAAGGGTGGTAGAGTTACATTCAAGCTGTTTTAAGGCATGAGAAAATTATTTTCACAAGAAAAAATATTTAAATATTTAATTTTGATGATCAAAGATCAAAGAATACAGGGGGACTTTAATTAAAGTGATTGGGGTCCAAAATATTTATATAAGCAGCAACTCGGCATGTCATAAAACTGAGTACATAAAACTGCGTAAGGGCATAGTGAGTTAACAGTAAATCAACTAAATGATTAGTAAAGTACATGCAGTGTCATGTCATGCATGGAAGTGTTTGAGTTTGATTCAAAAACATAACTCTATCCATCATGACCCTGCAATCTCCTGCCCCCTTTTAACTGAGTTATACTTTGAAGGTTTTTAATAAATTCAAAGAATTCTATTTCATACATAATGTAATAGGAGTTGTAGCACCATAGCTTTTTTTTTACAGTGTTGCAAAAGCTTAGTCTGTTGTTAATTTCTACATAAATACTATTTATACATCAGAGAGTTAAAAGAATGTTTTAAAATGAATGTTTTATGCAATAAATACAATGCAATAAATGAACAAGTCACTAAAAATAAAGAATCAATCAATCAGCCAATCTCCCTGGTTAAAGACATTTAATTTTAACATAAGATTTAGCTTAAAATTACAGCATGAGTCACATTTTTAACTACATCCACATTTTTTAATAAGACATAAGACAATAAAAGTGTATGTTTAAAAGGATCAGATTATCTAGCTGGGTAGATTACTTATAAATTGTAATCCATTACTGATTCCAAATTACATGACAAAAAATGTAGTTAGTAACATAATCCATTACATTATGCATTTTAGGTAATATAATCAGACTACTTTTAGATTACTTTTGACCTAACTCGTTTACCACACTGATTTAAATCAGTGCACCATAGAGATATTAAATACAGAAAAAGAAAACATTCTATTTGTTGAGTCAATTACACATAAATTTGTTCATCAGTAGTTGATGCAATATTGATGACTGGTCTTTGTGTGAATGTTCACAAAACTGGAACTTATAAAAAGACATTATATGTAAATCCATAAAAAAGTAACTGTAGTCGGATTACAGTATACTAAAATGTAATTTAATCTAATTACAAGTACTTAATGTTTTTATATAATTATATAATCCAGATTATATGTAATCAATTACTACCCAGCTCTGTCTAGCATTTTTTAAAAATGTATATTATAGACTGACTTAATAAAAGGTAAGAAAGAACAATTCATAAAAAAGAACAAATAAAAGATCATTTAGGCAATTATTTATTGCAGTATACTGTTCATAATAACGATGGCAAGTCTGTAACTCTGGATGTCCAGCAGATGGCAGGATATACAGATTTCAATAAGATATTCTTTTTATACCATACAGTCTGTTTAATCTGGATCTGTAGCACGTCTTTCCCTTCCCTTCTCTTTTGAGTGATTATGATCTGAATCAGACAGACGTCATCAGAGGATTACAGGTATTATATTTTTGTTTGGGGATTTGGGCTGTTTTCATTTTGAATGTGACCTGTCACAGGCAGGGATTGTGCCCTTCTCACCTTTTCTGACAGCGGAAAAGCCATAAACCAGAATCAGATGTTTGCCTTATATATTCATCAAGCAAATAAGCCTATTTACCTTTGTTTCCCATAAGAGTAAATAGGAGTACCCATTTGTACATGTTATGGGTCAGGCTTCAGGTCTAATCCGCATCCAGCTATTTTAGCTGTACAAAACAGCTCGTTTTGCTGCTTGATATTGCAAATTGCCATATTATTTTAAAGTAGTATCTTAGTTATGAACACAGTAGTTTGTAGTACAGTTTTACCATTTACTGCATGTTGGTATTGTATTATTCCAAGAGTCGATTGCTCACTGTTGTTTTAGATTCTTTTCGATTCTTGTTTTTTATAGAGTGGATAAACCTAATTTCGCCATGACTGTAGGATATAAAGATCTTAGAAAGTAGCCTAATCATAATATGAAGCTTTTTTTTTTTTAAATTATGATACATTTCTATATTTAAATTGTAATTTTGTCTGCATTGCACGAATATGAATATGAATTTAGTCATGGCCCACAACGCAGCAGTGGTCATGCGTTTATTGTATGAATGGAAGAAGGCACAGTTCAGCTGAATGATGTGTACTTCAATGGTATGCTTTGCGCAAAATTAACAAACTGTACACTGAAACAAAATAACCAGTTTATCTGTCAGTCAGATGTGCTCTCGGCCACTGATCTGGCTTTCAGAATCATCACTAGCTGTTAGAAAGGTTAAAATAGCATTTTTTAAAAGATGGAAATAGAATCAAGACCCTAGATCACGTCATGATCTATTTTGTCGTGCAGCACTCAAAACTGTGGACAATATAAGTACGTTACACCGTAAAATAACTTTTTAATCGTTTTTGAACTGGTTTATTAAAACGATCTATCCGAAAGAACCTTTTCGTGGAAACGAATCAGACTTCTAATCACTATCAGCGAGCAAGACTGCACCCTTAAACTCAGACGTGCTCAGTACCGACTCTTTTCGTTCAGTTTCGTTCAGCGACGTTTGATGACAACAGCCGAGATATGCAGCCATTCGTTTGAGAGGCGCCCATAGATAAGCTTTGTTGAACCGAAAACGGCTATGAATGAAGAGTCGATTCCGCTTGATAGGATCGATTCAAAACTTTGGAATCGACTCTCGATTCCCAACGCCACGGAATCGGGGAATCGATTCTTTTTGGAATCGACTCCCAGCCCTACAAGCTTTCACTGAGTACGGAATGTGACTGGTACAATTTCTGTTTAGTGTAGTAATTTGGGGATTGCAAATTGCAGATTAAAATGGAGAAAAATAAAACTATAAACATTCATTATTCATTTTCATTATGCAGAACATAACACAATTTATGCCAATTTACTTAGAATGTGACAATTTATTTGGAAATGTTTAATAGAACACAGTCTCATTTGTTCAGATTGTATCTAACAATATGATATCTAATTAACATTTTTATAGGATGACTCTCAGTATCAGTATTTATGCTTATAAAGTTAGCTCTGACTTCATTCACAGACTTAAACTAGTGTTTAAACTTCTGAATATAGTGGTGTTTGTAGAGTGTGAAATTACATCAAGATATGATAGTAGTTTTTCTCCTTCAAGTTCTGGGAGATTTGTCTGAAAACTAATGGAAACAGGGCTCGTTACACTCGCCTTATATTTAATTAAGTCTTCCCCACTGAAATTAAAAGGCTGAACTATGATATTAAACACAAAATGTTCCCCACAGGATACGCTTGCAGGGAATAATACAGTGTGGCGGTGTACGGGAGCTGACAGCAGTCTCTACTTAACTTGGACTGGGTTGACAGACGGCAGTGGTGCCGTGCTGAGGACCAAGGGAATTCTGCGTGACGTGTGAATTTTCAGACAAATGAACTGTGAATGTGGGTCTAGAGTGAACTGAACCCCACCCCTCAGAGGTCAGAAACACACAGACTGTCATTAGAAAACAACATATGGTGTATCAACATATCAAACATACTAAAAGCAGTATATTAGCCTCTTTAATTCTAAGTTAAAACACAATGTAATTTGCAGTGCTTCATAGGATTGTAGTTTCCCTTTCCCTTAAGTATATAGTCCTTACATTTGTCTTTTTTGTCAAATTGTTTAAAATTCTTTTTGTATTAAATTAAAATGTGCACTTGTGATTCACCTCTTAGTTGGTTAGTTTGGTTCATTGTTCGGTTCAACACTTCACAGAAAATTAACTATGGGAGAACTTTCTTCCAGAAGCAAGCACACATGACAAGAGGAAGAATAAGAATTGTGACTCATTAAAAGTTTTTCATTTAAATATGACATTTAAATATTTAAATATAAAATATAAATATAATAAAATACAATTGAGGTCAAAAGTTTACATACACCTTGCAGAATCTGCTAAATGTTAATTACCAAAATAAGAGGGATCTTACAAAATGCATGTTATTTTTTATTTAGTACTGACCTGAATAAGATATTTCACATAAAAGACATTTACATATAGTCCACAAGAGAAAATAATAGTCAAACTTTTGAACAAGGTAATTTTTTGTATTTTTTATAATATAATAAATATATAATAAATGTAATTATTACTTTCTCTTGTGGACTATATGTAAACATCTTTTTATGTGAAATATCTTATTCAGGTCAGTACTAAATAAAAAAAGAACATGCATTTTGTATGGTCCTTCTTATTTTGTTAAAATAACATTTTGCAGATTCTACAAAATTTTGAAAAAAAAAAAAAAAAACTCGTTTTCTCAAAAAAAACTTTTGAGAATGAGCTAAATGTATTAACTGACAAGATCAGCAAATCAACAAACAGATATTTCAGCATATTCAAAATCAGTGATTAATGTTGATTTAACTTTAAAAAATCATGCAATTAATTGTAATTACATATTTCATTCGACTGATTAAAAATTGAGACCACAGATTTCATAATCTTCAATTTCACAGCAAAAATAATTGCTAATTTTAATAGTCAACTATTATATACTGTACTTATACGCAACTTACCAGTATACACAAGACTGTGATCTTCTGCCAGGAACCACAGGCTGTCCAGAATCAGGTGGTTTGTCTTCGTCTGCCATCTCAGCTGAGACCTGTCCACTATGGGTGACCCTACCAGTAGTTGTGAAGTACCAGTGGTGTAGCTCTCAGCATCACTGATGCATACAAGCCCTCACAGCACGTCAAGCTGCAAACCGTGTAAGGGACCCTAACCTATCCTAGCGCAACTGTTTAAAACCAACCGCATGTCAACCAACAACTGCAAACATCCTAACAACCACGAAGCAACGCCCGAAAAACCGTTCAGAAGAGTCCAGCAAACATGAAGCAACTCGGCACGACCGCTCAGAAACCAACGCAATGCATGTCAACATACAGGAAACTGCCAAAAACATCCTGACAAACACATAACAACACACTAAAATCAACTTAAAACAACCTAGGAACTGCATATCAACGCTTTGACAATCACCAAAAGCATCCTAACAACCACACAGTAATGTGCTAAAAACTTCCACTACAAAATAAAACTTACTCTATAACTATATACAATATATACAGTATTTACATACAGTAGGTCTGGCTGTGTGAAGCTCCATGTGACACTATGATGACTCAGGTAGTCTGGGCTTCTTTCTGCATGGTTCCTCAGGCAGGGGCTCTTCATTGATGTCCACGTGGATTCGTGGAGCGAAGCTTCTGCTGGTTGTGGAGAAGCTCTCAGTGATGAGGGCACGTCCTTCAGGCTGCTCTGCCTCCACCAGTGCAGGGCAGTTGAGCGTCTCCCAAAGGCACTGCTTGATCTTCAGTCACAGCTCAAGGCTGTAGGGACGGCGCCGACCAAGGCGTGTTTTCATCAGTGGCTCTGCCACAGAGCGGTAAATGTCCAGGAAGCCCTGCACGCTGCAGCCGTGGATGGAGACAGGCTCTTCCTGCTGACACAGAGGTGCCACTGAAGACACTGAGGCTGCTGGACAGATGTTAGGAAGAACATCAGCGTTCTTCAGGTAGCGCTTTTCCACACATCTGGGTCTTGGAGTTTTGGCAGAGATGCAGCTGTAAGAGTGGTCTAACCTGACTACAGCTGCCAGCTGTGAAAGCTCACAGGGGTCATGAATGGAAGAGATGCCCTCCACCAAGAATCCTCTCAGGTATGTGGGAAGAGCCCTGGTTCTTCTCAGGCGACGCTGCTCCACACTGAGGAATCAAGAATAAGTTCACAGACTAGACAAATTACTGAAACTCACCAAACTGTAGAGTCGTGAAGAGCTTGTAGCACGTGTGATCAGGCTTCAAGGTTTCAGAGATAGTTGTGATGATTTCAAATATCAACTAGAGCTGCTGTACTGACATAGAATGTTGATGCTCATTTAAATGTAAACAACACTTGACATCAGCAATAAGTCCATTAGAGCAGCAGGAGCTCTATGTTGCATGTTCTAGATACTTTCTGTGACAATTATCATCTTCATTTACAGTTATATTTATATTCTTCATCTGTGTATATGTGTAGTGGTGTTTGTTTAGCCTAACATAGCTATTTGGAACTGTTGTTAGTTGTTAATGAATGAATTTGTGTGTTGAACGAATCCTTTAATTAAAAGAATCATTCTTTTACTGACTCCTATCTTATATTCATGGAAATCTTGTTGTTTTGAAGTGCTCAGCTGCTTTGATGGCCTTTTTTTTTGCCTCCACAGACTGATTTTAGCACAAGCTGGTAGCACTGGAGTGCGGCCTGTGTAGGAGCATTTCATTGGTTGTGAGTCTACTAAACGAATCTTTGTTTCTGAATGAATCTTTGAGTCTGAATGAATCTTGTCTGTTACATATGGACATACATATTGTTGTTCATGTTTTTATTAAATGTTTATCCTTTTGTTGTCCTTTTTACTATTGTCCTATTAAAGACAGTGTTTTAAAGGACCAAACTCGGTAAACACATTATTAATAAATCATACATACTGTACAGTATAGTATGATTTATTAATAATGTGTTTACCGAGTTTGGTCTTTTAAAACACTGTCTTTAATACATTAAAACAGTTTTTTTAAAAGACCAATATCAGTATGCACATTAATAATAAAGCATACGTTGTACACACAAGCAGATGCGTCGCGTTTAATTGCGCATAAAGCGTTTTCCTCCTATAAGGAATGGGCTTAACATGGCTTAATGCGTTAAGACAGTGTTTTAAAAGACCAAACTCGGTAAACATGTTATTAATAAATCATACTATACTGTACAGCATGTATGATTTATTAATTAATGTGTTCACTGAGTTCGGCATTTTAAACACACTGTCTTAACGCATTAAGCCATGTTAAGCCTCTTCCTTATAAGAGGAAAACATTTTACATGCAATTAAACGCGACGCATCTGCTTGTGTGTACAACGTATGATTTATTAATTAATGTGTTCATTGATATTGGTCTTTTAAAAACCCGTTTTAATGTATTAAGCCACGTTAAAGCGTTTTAAAATGTCCCGGCATCTATAGAGATGCCGCTGTAGTAGCGGCACCTGCCGGGGAAAGACCGCAGTATCTGGAGATGCCGCTGCGAGATGCCATGCTGCATTTTGCGCTAGGCCTCTCTCCAATGTTGTCCTCCAAATACTGAAGGCTTTTTACAGCAAATATATTGAATGTATTTGTTGGCTTTGCTGTGTACTATATATGTTGTCAGAGGAGAACAGGCCTCCTGGTTGAACTGAACTGAACGGAATCAACACATTAGTTTAGTGCTCACACTGTACATAGAATGACCCATTAACTAAAAAAAAAAAGAAAAAAATTATTAATAATACTAATAATGTTGCATCTTATTTAGCTGATTTATTTTTAAAAAATAAAATCAAAATAACGATTTAATTAAAAATATACCACATTTTAAAATAAAAAGAAGTATTAAATAAAAATACAATTAGTTTAGAGTACACGTAAAAATACAATGCTAGTATTTACATTTTCTATTTATTCATTTATTTGCGTTTTTATTTTTTATATAAACTTTTATCATTTTCAAAACTAAAATCAGCAAGCTTTTATTTTGGCGGGTTGCCAAAACCAAAACCAACTAGCCAACCAATCGCGCATGCGCTCTTCAGTGAAGGTTGTGAACTTGAATGGAGACTGTCCTGCTGTCAGGAAATCATCATTTCATCAATCATTTCATAGTGAGAAAAATGTTCGCTGAAGGCTTTCTTTTTTTATTTCGTCAGTGAAAGTGAAGACAATTCAAATAATAGTGGACTTAATCTTTCATGAAGACTGTAAATCGATTGACGCACAGAGGGTGAACCAACCGCAGGGTAAGGCCTGTAAAAGTGCAAGTATCATAATTTTAGTGTTGTCTATTACCTACGCACCTCATCATAAACCCGTCTTTTTAGGCAAGTATTAGATATGGGTGTGTTAAAATAATTTTATATGACTGAATTTTAATTAACCATGATCACAATATGATAAAAAACATTGTAAATTACTCATTATAATGCTTTTATTTGCACGGTTATGCAAATATATACAGAAAGGGAGCAAAAAACATTTACATAATGGAAGAACATTATCATTGTCAGTCTAGTGCCAGGTTAAACACTCTCAAAAACTACTATCATAATCAATGAAGATGTCTGCACTGTTAAATTAATTTCTAGTTACATCGTACATCGTATTTTGGTTTATGATGAGGGATTTAGCAGAGGCCGTTTCAGCGGTGACTAATCAGAACGACTCTGATTGGCTATTGCATTCATAAGCTCAACAAAATCGTATGCGATTGGTTATAATGCGAAAAATGTGTAAAGAGCAGGGCCCATATTCACAAAACATTTGAGTTCTCCTAAATAGCAGTAAAAATTTTCGCTAAAAGTTTTCCCTTAAAACCTATTAACAAAGCTGGGCCTGTATTCACAAAACATCTTAAGGCTAAAAGTAGCTCATAACTCACCGATTTAGGAGAAAATCTTAATAATAATAGGCATGTCAGTCCTAAATTTAGGACTCCTACATTTTTGTTCTAAGAGTATTTCACAAAGCGTTTTAGCACTAAAACTAGCTCATAAGTCTGTGAAACGTGGACTCCTTAGGCACAAAGACCAAGCCACAAACTATCCTAAAATGGCTGTTGCCGTTGCCGGCTATCTGCCTCACAACATCGCGATTTAGAATAGAAGTATTACAAAACGTTAGAATTAGACACTTCGACAATATGCCAGTGATAACCGTAAAAAGAAAAGAACGATCCAACTGTATGTTAGCGCACGTGATTAACCGCTCACGTGTGACGTGGTCATATCAAGAAGCGTCCAGACGGGAAACCAGCGCGAAACGCCTTCATACAGAATGCGCTTTTGGCAATGGAATAGGAAAAACATAAATCGAGATGGGATAGCGCGGATATTTCATTGATAGGCGACAATGACAGGGAGTCTCTGTCAGAGATTTGTTCACAGAAATATTAGTAGTGCGCGGTATTACATTTAAAAAAAATAAAGATTTTGAAATGCAGGCTACGTGTCACTAATTTAATAAGCATATGTTCAGCTGATTGTCAGCCTTTTACATGTGTGCTTCTCATAAACAATATGATATGCATATAAACAGCCTTTTTATTAACAGCATAGAATAATCATGGCTGAAACACCCAATAATGTGCCTGCTCATGCGAAGTCACAGCAGCACAACAGCAATCATTTGATGTAACTACAATAAAATCATTTTAAGAACCTATTTAATATTTCAATGTAATTTTAAATGGTTTGCTTTGTGCAACATTATCACAAATGATTACTGATGCTTTGAAATCTTTTTCTATTGGTATGTCTCCTCGTTTACAGTTGGAGCAATGATGTGAACATGAGTTCCATCAACAGCTCCAATAAGTCCAAGAAAGCCCACAATCTTCAAGTGGCTCGTTTTTTGCAGTATGGTTTGACCGTCAGTTGGAAAGTCAATGAACTGCCATAGTGGCCAAAAGAAAAAAAAAAGGTAAGCATATTGCATATTTGCTTGGAGTCATTTGTTTTATTTCTGATAATAATGCAATGAAACATGCCAAATTGTGTGCTCATGATTTGGCCATGCTCTCATACAAATAAATTATGAACACATGCAAAAACGAGAGGACCAACCAATTTTTAATAACTCATTATGTTGTAGTCAATGTCAGTGTTGCCAATTTTGTGATAAGTGTTTAGTGACTTCCTCACCCCTTTTGAGACTTTATTCAAAAACATAGCAACAAAATCAGTTTTTTGGACAAACCTTATTTAGATTACAACACTCTCCCAAGTATATATATATGTCTATATAGTCTATATATTCACTCATTTCTAAAAAGTAAATAAATAAATATACTGGATTATTATCAGAATAAGGTCATTATTTCATGATCTTAGGTTTTTTTTTATGATCGAGCTCATGTGATTACTGGCTACTCAAGGCTGACACCTACAGACTGTTTTAACAAACAAATTCTAATTATTAAATGAATGATTACAGTTTTAAAACATATGTAATAATTGTCATATTTAGTATATTGAAATAATAATATCCATATGATATCATTATTAAACTAATTGTGTATTTGTGCATATAAATGTGTAAACATACATTAAAAAGTGCATAAATATTTATATACAGTCGAGTGATGTCTTTCTTTGTTTGTCTAGATGGCTGTTTTCTTCAGTCATTCTGTTGGAGCCGTTGACATCAACAATGACAGGTAAGTGATGCTCTACACTCTGCTGTTAGATGTTCTCCTCACTGAAAGGAGGCTGATGGACATTAAAGGGACAGTTCAGTCAGCAATGAAAATTCGGTCATCATTTACTTAGCCTCATGTCGTTCTAATCCTGTGACTTTGGCTGCATCCAAAAGCTCTAAAATGCTGCCTTTGGAGGCAGCATTCCAATGCAGGAAGGCATCAAGGCACGTCTGAATTCAATTCTGCTTCACTTCCTGTCTCCGGATGTACCTTCCTCAAATCGAATTTTGAAGGCAGCACAGATATATCCTATATATCTCCACAGATACAATCCTGTGCTTGTGCGTCATATAGGCTATATAAATAAAGATATTCTGGTGAAATTAGACTTGTTACTTTATATAACAGATGAGATCTTGACCATGATATACTTTATGAATCGTAATAGTGTAAAAAGCATAATAAATAATATTGTTTGTAATAATAGTATTTAATAAAAAAATGTTAAAAGGGTTCAAATGAGTAGTACATAAGAATAATATTTACAATGTACTACCAATAATAATGAAACAGCCACTAATAACAATGACCTGTTCTGCAATATTACTTGCATCAGTACTTTTATTTTTTTAAGCAAAAAGCAGCTGCCATTCTCAGTCGTCTTCTCCGACGCACAGACCTTCGGTGGGAAATGACATTGAGGTCTTTACGTATTATTAAAGCATTTATACATAACTGTATAAGATTGTTTTTCTCCAAAATCTACAACTTAACCGTTAGGTAACCTAGCAACAGCGTCATGTTCTGCTGCCTCTGAAGTCTGTCTGAAACTGCTCCTGGAGTTGCCTTCGCAGCCTTTGACCCCCCCACCTGTCACATTCAAAATATCTTCTTGTGGGTTGGTTTAAGATCAAATAGATTGATACATATTCTTTTTTCTACATATAGATTAAAACATAATCGGCATAAAAAAATATTATAGTTTCTGTTATATATATATATATATATATATTCAGTACTTTCAATATATGTGATTAATTTTGGTTTAATTCTAAAAAATCATGCAATTAATTGTGATAAAATATTTTAATCGACTGATTATAAATTGAAACCAAAACTTAACAGATTTCATAATCGTAAATTTTACAGCAAAATGAATTACTAACTTCAAACTACAACTATTATATACTATATTTATACCCAGCTTACCCGCAAATACAAGAATGTGATCTTCTGCCAGGAACCTCAGGCCAATCTGTTGCTCCCCAGAATCAGGTGGTTTGTCTTCATCTGGCATCTCAGCTGAGACCTGTCTACTATGGGTGACCCTACCAGTAGTTGTGAAGTACCAGTGGTGTAGCTCTCAGCATCACTGATGCACACAAGCCCTCACAGCACGTCAAGCTGCAAACCGTGTGAGGGACCCTAACCTATCCTAACCCAGCTGTTTAAAACCAACCGCATGTCAACCAACCACTGCAAACATCCTAACAACCACGAAGCGACGCACGAAAAAACGCTCAGAGGAGTCCAGCATACGCGAAGCAACTTGACACGACTGCTCAGAAACCAACGCAACGCATGTCAGCATACAGGAGACTGCCAAAAACATCCTGACAAACACGTAACAACACACTTAAATCAACTTAAAACAACCTAGGAACCGCAAAAACAACCTTAATCACCAAAAACATCCTGACAACCACATAGCAATGTACTAAAAACTTACTCTACAAAATAATACTTACTGTATAACCAATACAATATATACAGTATTTACATACAGTAGGTGTCAGACTCAGTGTCTGGGCTTCTTTCTGCGTGATTCCTCAGGCAGGGGCTCTTCACTGATGTCCATGTGGATTCGTGGAGCGAAGCTTCTGCTGGTTGTGGAGAAGCTCTTAGTGATGAGGACACGTCCATCAGGCTGCTCTGCCTCCACAAAGGTGCTGCTTGATCTTCAGTCCCAGCTCAAGGCTGTAGGGATGGCGCCGACCGCGGCGTGTTTTCATTATGGGCTCCGCCACAGAGCGGTAAATGTCCAGGAAGCCCTGTACGCTGCAGCTGTGGATGGAGACGGGCTCTTCCTGCTGACACAGAGGTGCCACTGAAGACACTGATGCTGCTGGACAGATGTCAGGAAGAACAGCAGCGTTCTTCAGGTAGTGCTTTTCCACACGTCTGGGTCTTGGAGTTTTGGCAGAGATGCAGCTGTAAGAGTGGTCTAACATGACTACAGCTGCCAGCTGTGAAAGCTCACTGAGGTCTTGAATGGAAGAGACGCCCTCCACCAAGAATCCTCTCAGGTGTGTGGGAAGAGCCCTGGTTCTTCTTAGACAACGCTGCTCCATGCTGAGGAATCAAGAATAAGTTCACAGACTAGACAAATCACTGAAACTCACCAAATTGTAGTCGTGAAGAGCTTGTAGCACGTGTGATCAGGCTTCAAGGCTTCAGAGATAGTTGTTGTGATTTCAAATATCAACTGGAGCTGCTGTACTGACATAGAATGTTGATGCTCATTTAAATGTAAACAACACTTTTGAGTCCATTAAGTCCATTAGAGCATATATATATATAAGATTTTTATTGTTTGTTTTTTTTTGAAGAAGAAGTCTGTTATGCTTATCAAGGCATTTATTTATTTATTTATTTATTTATTTGATGAAAAATGCAGTAAAAACAGTAATATTGTGAAATATTATTACAATGTTAAAATAACAGTTTTCCATTTTAATATACTTTAATGTACTTTAATTTATTCATGTGGTGGCAATATTAAGCAGTACAACTATTTTCTACACTGATAATAAATAAGCAGAATGTTTTCTGTTGGATTGTGTGACACTGAAGACTTTAGTAATGTATATGTGTGTATATATATTCCTTATCCCTGTGTATGTAGTATCATCACCTAGATGATCCTAAAATTCTTTTACCTTAATTCTTTTAGAGTCGAAAGTTTGGTCTGGAGATGCTTCACTGCTTCAGGGCCTGGGCAACTAGCAGTAATTGAGGGAAACATGAATTCTGCTCTTTACCAGAAAATCCTAAAGGAGAATCTCTGGTCTCCAGTCTGTAAGTTGAAGCTCAAACACAGCTGCGTTTACATGGACACTAATAATCTGTTTGTAATCAGCCTAGTAAAACAGTCAGAATAAAAACGTCACATGAAATCACGTCAGTTGGAATGTATTGGCCAAATCTGATTTCAATTTTATTTGGATTGTAAGAGATGGTTCAAACCTTTTCTAACCTGTTCGATAAGACATGTAAACACTTCATCAGATTGAAAACTGAAATCAGAAAGTTCTGCGCATGTGCAGTGGCGTAGAAGACGTATGATACAATAAAAGCTAAATTTTAAGTTTGGACTGGCCTAGTGAAAGTCCTGACTTGAAACAGAAATAAAGTAGTCTAAAATAAAGTAAATGAAAACTGTATGTGTTTACTCAGGTTGCCTTTGTTTTATGTTGTATTTGGTTTGAAGAGAAAAAAGTAAAATGCACTGCTAGTCAAGTTTTTGAATAGTAAGATTTTTAATGTTTTTGAAGAAGTCTCTTCTGCTCACCAAGCCTGCATTTGTTTGATCCAAAGTACAGCAAAAACAGTAAAATTTTTTAATATTTTTTACTATTTAAAATAACTGTTTTCTATTTGAATATATTTAAAAATGTAATTTATTCCTGTGATCAAAGCTACATTTTCAGCATCATTACTCCAGTCTTCAGTGTCACATGATCATTCAGAAATCATTCTAATATGCTGAATTGCAGTTCACTAAACATTTTTTCTAATTATTATTATTATTATCAATATTTAAAACAGTTGTGTATATTTTTTCAGGATTCTTTGATGACTAGAAAGATCCAAAGATCAGCATTTATCTGAAATAAAGCTTTTGTAACATTATACACTATACTATTTAAAAGCTTGGAGTCCGTATATATTTTGTTTTTTGGGGAAAGAAATTACAAAAATTAATACTTTTATTTAGCAAGGATACTTTAATTTCCTTAAAATAACTTTATTTATATTTCAGATAAACCTGAAAAATTATACTCGGCTGTTTTCAACAATAATAATAATAATAATAATAATAATAATGATGATGATTTTTGAACAGCAAATCAGAATATTAGAATGATTTCTGAAGGATTTGACTGGTAGTGTATGTTGTTACTATATACACAGTCATCTTTAAATCAGTGGTTTTATATTTATGTCATTTTTTATTCAACTTAAAATACAACATTTAAAAAAAGAACATCTGAATTTTACATGTATACACAATTTTAGAAAGCTAGAAATATTTATAATTTTTTTGTATTTATATTATAAATATATTTGTCATTCATATTCACATATTACAATCATTGTTAAGTTTTGATTAGATGGTTTTCATTCATTTAAACAATTTAAAGTCTAGGCTCAGGTTTAAATGAAAGATGAAATCTATTGGATATGGCGCCAGAAATTACACAGAACAAAATGAAACCATTAAAATGTCAAACTGATGTTAAATAAATGTGATGCATTAAACCTTTTAATTAATCTCATCGGTTAAAATCAATTAAAAAAACATAATAAACCTATCAGTTTCATGTACTTAATGTTATTGTAACCTAAAAGGATGTTTGTACATCTCTAAAGTTGTTAATATGTCAAATGCTTACATATAAGATGCTATCAATATGTGAATGACCTATGTTTTAGCATCTAGGCAGACATACAAAAATGTATGTGAGCTAGAACCACACTTTATACAAATACATTAAATTACTAATAAGATGACATCCATTTATTGTAACCTGCATTGGCCTTTACTGTCTAGATCCCTTGTTGTGCTTGTAACCATTCTGTAGTTTATATGGCAGTTACAAGGTAGTTAACCTGTCCAATATGTTGTGCCGTCTGAGTTGTATGCCCCTGCACTACCTCTCCAGAACAGTTTACACTTTTATTGCTCTTTAAAATGAGGACTTGTGTACTTATATACTCTCTCTCACACAAATAGTTTTTATACTCTGTATCCTCAGGCAATCCTGACAATATTTGGCTCCCTCTAAGATATAAAGGAAGCCAGCACATGAAAGAATAAAATTACAATCCATCATTGACAATGATGTCTCCACACACTTTACAGTCGGCACAGGAACAAGGGGAGTGACACGCATCCATTAACGTGGGCTCTTTTGCCGAGATTATCTCACCAAACAAAACCTCCTGAAATTTTGGGAGCGCTCCAATCCGTGCAAGAACAATAAAATCAATACAGTTGCGTGAAATGCACAAATCATACAGTGACAGTCTGCGGCCGTTCGTGATCCAGACTCTTAGATTTACTCGCAACTGTAGTTTAAAGTGACATTCAAATTGCTTTATTGCATTCTGTCTGACAAGTCAAGAGAGAAACAATTCAGAAAATCAACACTGAAGGTACAAATTGCTATCAGCTTTGAAATGGTATGTGTGACAACTGAAATTACCCTATCCAAAAGCAAACACAAAGAAAACAACGGTCTAATTTTTATCAATTAGTCAGGTTTGAACCTCAGGCATGGTATTGTGCTTGGCGTATTGCTATATTGGCGCTGAGGTCCACATGACTGTTGTAGCAACATGGCACATAAATACCAGAGGTTGCTAATGTGATTTAAGTTGCATGTTTGATGTTTGTAAGGTGAATAAAATATCATTTTGCGAATGTCAGCTTGATGTCACCAAGTATGGAATACACCATAGCTGATTTATATTGCATCTCTCAACACTCACATACATGTAAAGTTTAAAGAGGGCTAAGATGTCCTCTTTCATGTCTCTTTTATTACCACATTGATTCACTCTTTTTGTTTCATACAAACACATCTTGCATCTTAAAAATCTATTTGTAATGAAAATTAAAAATTAAAGGATTTCAGTACTAATAATTGCTATAATATGGTTGCACCTTGCATCTTGTTGCTAGGCTGTTTTGTATGGACACCCGTTTCCACCACATAAGAAAAAAACTGTTAAAAAGTTGAAATTTGAAAGTCATAATTTGAGATAAAAAGTTAAAATTGAGATAAAAAGTCTAAACTGACATACTAAGTTGAAATTATGAGAGAAAAAGTTGACGTTATAAGTTAAAAAGTCATAATTAGTCAAAATTGTCATTCTCAGTTGAAATTATGAGATGAAAGTCAAAATTATGAATTTAAGTCAAAGTTATGACAGTCAAATTTATGCGATAAAAAGTAAATTAAGTCATAATTATGAGATACAAAGTTGAAATATGACATACAAAGTCGAAATTGAGACAAAAAATTGAAATTATGAGATAAAAAGCCGAAAATGACATACTAAGCCCAAATTCTGAGAGTCAAAATTACAAGATAAGTTAAAATTATGACACTAAATCAAAATTATGAGATGTAAGAGAATATATAAATTATGACTTAAAGTCATAATTATAAGATAAAAAGTCGAAATTATGACTTTAAGAGTCAAAATCAAAATTATCAAAAGTCAAAAATAAGAGATAAAAAGTCGAAATTATTACTTAAAAAGTCATAATTATGAGATAAAAAGTTGAAATTATGACATACTAATTCGAAATCAGACTAGAGAGTTGAAATGATAAATTTAAAAGTAAAAATTATGAATTGATGACTTTATATTGGTCTGACACAACACAAAGAAGGTTTAATGAATTGTAAAAAGAGTAGGCCTATGTGAGACATTTTAAAACAAATTGGCTTACAACAGTTTGGAGGACCAAGTTCAGTACACATCTTAGTAATAAAGCATACTGTTTACAGACAAGCAGAAAATACCCCAGAATGAAGGCAAAACACAACGCATTTATTATCTCATAATTTCAACTTTTCAAGTCATAATTCGACTTTCTCATAATTATGACTTTTAAAGTCATAATTTCTACATTATATCTTGAAATTATGACTTTTTAAAGCCGTAACTTTACGTTTTTATGTTATAATTATGACTTATGTCGTAATTTCGACTTTATCTTATAATTATGACTTTTAAAGTAATAATTTAGACTAAGTCAGTCATAATGTTGACCTTTTATCTCATGATTATGACTTAAGTATGTCATAATTTCGACTTTTTAATGCATGTTTTTTTTCTCATGTAGCAGAAATGAGCTTCCATAGTTTTGTATATTGTAATGCATTTTTTTCCTAGAGGAGTGGCAATAATATATCGGTAAACTTATCAGATAAGTTTAATTGAATTCGAATCAAGATTTCAGCATGTCCATATATTTATTTACTTGGTGAGTAGCCAGTGGTGAATCACTCAGCAGATGGCCTCAGGCCTGCTCTGTATAAATCATTACCCACCAGCAAATGTTATTTGCTTTATCTCTTTGGTGTTTCATTTTACAGAACAAACAGTTTCAATGGACAACTGCAGGGAGTGTCTGAGACATACAGTGAGTAAAAAAGTGTAAGCGTTAAAAATAAGAAAATGAAAAAATGGTAACTGTGAAATTCAAGTTCCTCATTCCCCTCCGACAGTCTTTTGTGTGTCTGTGATTAGTCACCAGTGAATGGTTTAATTTGACAGTGATTATTACCATGTTAACTGTGAACTGATGGAGCCCATTATCCTCTGAAAGCATGATGTCACCACTTTTTGGACAGAGAGATAAGGCCAAGCAGGCAGCCAGAGGAGTGTTTTATTGTGGGAAAGATGGTAACTGCAACTTGTGTTTCTCATACCATACCAAACAATAAAGGGATAGTTCACCCAAAAATAAAAATTCTGTCATTAATTACTCACCCTCATATCGTTCCAAACGTGTAAGACCTTTGTTAGTCTTTAGAACACAAATTAAGACATTTCTGGTAAAATCTGAGAGCTTTCTGACAACAAGAAATTGTTGAATAAAGTCATTATTTTTGTTTTCTTTTGGGGGTGTAAGAAAATATCGATACACGTGTGTGTCGCAATATTTTGTTTTGGCGATACTGTATCGATTCTCAAAAATGGAATATTGATATTTAAAAAAAAAAATAATAATCATACAAGATACATGACAGTTGCTTCGTCTTGAGCTTATATCGTGACCGCTAGATTGCCGTCTTCTTATCTCTGAACTTAAACAGTGACAGGAAATACTAGCGTAAGGGCACGCCACTAATGTTAGCATTAATGGAGGATGAAAGAATAGTTCCTGCTCCCGCCTCGGTGTAAAGTGTGGCGTCATTGCAGCTTTTGAGGTAAGGTTCGCTCCAGGACGCGGCAAGCAGTGGAACCGCCGCGTGGCCGCCATCTGTCTGTGCAACAGAAGCGCCCCAGTCTACCGCACCGCGGTTCCGCTGCTTGCAGCGTCCCATGAAAGGGCCTTCGCGCCGGGAGCGGTGGAGTAGCCGTGCGGCTGCCTGCCACTTTCTCTCGTGGTGGGGCTGTTTTGTGCAGTTGAGGCGGTGCTCACGTCGCGGTCCCGGCGATTCCACGCGGAGCATAATTACAAAAATTGCAAAATCCAAAACTTGTGAAATTCTCAGAACAAAAAGGTTCTTAGAATGTCCAATATCTGTATTTATTTTATTGTTTTACAATTCTTTTGTTTTCTTTAGGAATCCTGCAAGCACATTATTTTTTATTGATATTAAGCAGATGTAATTCTTAAGTTAAGATCAAAATGATCTGACATGGTTACAATTGTTAACTTAAATTGTAAAGCAGGGTCTTAAATTATATATGGTCTGTTTATAAAGGCTTGCATTTTATACATTTAATAACTAAAGAATCTTGCAAGCACTTTATTTTCCCCCTTTACTCATACTGCACAAAAAGTGATTCAATAATGGTTTGAATGGTTTGCATATGGTGGTGTGTTCTTAATTACAGCTTTCCTAAAATGATGTCCTATTCATAAAATAAGAAATATCCCAATATATCGCCCTGCAATGTATCGCAACCCCTGTATCGTGATACGTATCGTATTGCCAGATTCTTGGCAATACACAGACCTATTTTTTTGCTTACAAGAAGTGTTCTCATAGCTTCATAACATTGCAGTTGAACCACTGATGTTACATGAACTATTTTAGCAATGTTCTTACTACCTTTCTGGACCTTAAATGTGTCAGTTCCATTGCTGTGTATGCAGGGTCAGAAAGCTCGGATTTCATCAAAAATATCTTAATTTGTGTTCCTTAAACTTAAAGGTCTTACGGCTTTGGAACGACACGAAGGTGAGCAATTAATGACAGAATTTTCATTTTTGGGTGGAATATCCTTTAATGGGACAAATGTTATATTTTAAGCTTGTTTCTAAAATGATGACTTAATTAGATTTCTGAGAGAAAGACTCCATGTGATCCAGTGCTTTTAGTGAATTAAATAATGCAGAACCAATTTGGAATCAGAATAACTGAATTTCTTATGATTCCCATTCCTATTGTTTGGTTCCTCAAAAATATTGTTATATTTGGATATAAAAGTTTGACTAACAGAAGGATGTTTGCTGTTTATGTAAGGTAAATAAACTTAAAGCTGCTAAAACCCAAACCTTGTCCAACAGCTCAGATGTATGCAATTTTGGCCAGGTTTTTATTGTCCTCCTTAGCTTTTATAAGTGTGGATGTTAGTTTAGTTGGCTGTTTTAGGAGCGTGCTGTCTGTTTTAGGGTCCTGCTGTCTATTTGAATCAGGATTCATCTGACCTGAGTGTTACAGACACCACACGGCCAGAAGCGTTGGCAAGCAATGGTAATAACATGGCCACAGCGTGGAGTGTGAGCTGCTAGATTAATGACGGGTTTAACAGAAACTTGCGTTCACACTCCCAGCACAGGGAAATCTTGCTGGACCAAGCACAATCAAACATGATCTCGGTTAAAATCTCCCCCCAGTCCTCTTTGGCTTGGCTCCATGCAATGCTACCTGCTTGAGGAAACCTTATCCCTGAACTTGCTTCAGATGCCCCCACGAGGTGGATCTTAACCATAATGATTTCTACACATGTGCAGGGGTGGAGGAGGTTGTTGTGGTGTTTGAGTTCTTGAGCAGCGGGGGTCTGAGGACGCTTCATAGCAGGGGAGACAGGAGAATAAGGAAAAATTGTAAACAAAACAGATTGGGTTGAAAGGGGGGGAACTGTGTAAACCCTATATTTTTCTTGGAACCAGATAAGATGTGGGATTAAGGGTAGCAGGAAACAAAATATAGAGCTAAATGAACCCACAAATAGCCAACATGCAGTTTCAGCTTCCAGAGCCTTTCACCTTGACTCTTTGAGTAAGCTGTTCGAGTGCAGACATGCTCCAACTGATTGAGTTGCTCTGTGTACAAAATACGGCTTTCTCTGTAGCCTCTGGAACTGGAAGGTTGCTGCTTTAAGTAATTATTATAAATGAGAGACCGAAAATCTTGAGACAGCAGTGAACATACTTTTGACAGCCAAAGAAGGATAAATAGGGTGAAAACCACAAATGGAGATTGAAAGATACAGAATGGGAAATAAGAGAGGGTTTCGCTCAGTGCCAAATGTGGGTCAGGCATGACCTTCCCATACTGCAGATGTTGTCTTCTTTGAAGCACATTCTTACCATCCTAGAGGGAGTCTACCAATAACACAGGTGTAGACACACTTTCCTGCACTGGGCTGCGTAATTTATGGCAACCGAGTGCCTGAGGGAGTCAGGAGAGAGGGGTATTCCCTGTCGGAATGAGATCCTGGTTGCTGGCAACAGCTCTGGACAGAGTTTGCGATGAGAACCGATGTAGATAAAGTCAGGAGCAAAGAACGGAAAGAGGCCCCTCTTGTCTGTTGTGTACACATCCTCTCAGGCCTCTCAAGCTTGGAGCTGCATGTTCTGCACAGCTCACCCTAAACAGCTCTTGCAGTGCCTGAGTGGGGCTCCTTCAACCCGCTGAATCATGAAATGTTTCAAGAATGGTGTCATCACACCAAAGACTCATCATACAAGGCATTGCCACTGGGGGGAGGTGGTGAGCAGCTGAAAGACGTGATGAAGATGGTGAACTGCTGGGGAAATATGAGTGTGACAGCAAAGTATATGCTTAAATAACACTTTATCTTTTTTTCTGAGAAGAAATTGAGTAATTACAGCCACTTAACATTGTTTAAAAGCCATCATTTAGGCCTAAACTAAAATTAGAATTTCTTTAATAAACTTCTAACAGGCATCCTATAAACCCAGTATACTAACTTCATGTTCAGTTTCTCTGTCCACCTACTTTCACAGTAGGATGTAGGGTGATCATGGTGGATCATAGAGATTAATTATTGGTGTGTGGTGGCGTTATGAAATAAGAAGGCGAAGATTATTATTATTATTATTATTTTTTAATCTAATTGTAAATTCATGTCCTAGTCATATAAACATTACTTACACTACCAGAAAAAGAAAAAAATTATACAAATATGAATCTCATCAAATTTGTCTTTTTAAGCATTTTACATTTATTCCAAAATTACAACTCGAGGCAGTAATAATTTAAGCATTATATATTTTTGGTGAACGTACGTTCAGCTATTCTTTTTAATAGTTAACTTTTACCTATTATTGGTCACCAACACAGAGATTTGTTTTAAGGCCAGGACACACCAAGCCGACTTCAAAGAACTAGCAGTGACAAAAGCCGATGGTGTTAATAGTATCATTCAAAAGGAGAAAGCGAAACAACGAGATTCGCAGATATATGAAATGTAAACAGAGCAGCACTTGCTTACCATTGTGAATATCGGTTATTTTGACAACTTTCTCCATTTTAAGCGGCTCAAGTTGTTACTTACTCGTTTT
>JAHKKF010536425.1:0-12962 GCA_019740295.1 Labeo calbasu
TTTGGAAAATGTATAGCTAAAATAAAATCAAATTCTTATATTAAGTATTAAGTCTAATTTCATGGCCCAACGACAAGGACAATTAAAAGAATTAAGACGTAAGAGCCTTCATTATCAGTTCCCTCCTACAGACATCAAAAGACACATACAGTGAGAGTGCAGCTGCCCCGGTGGTGTGACTTTCTTCTCTCACACTGCTGTTTGTGTTGAGGATGTTTACCGATCCCAGGAAAGACAAACAGGTTCATTCTTATTTGTGGTAGTCGTGCTCAAACAGTGGAGCCAATAGGACTGATTCAGCAAAAGGGTCAGTCTGTTACTCATTGTTGCCATTGTTGTTTTTCGTTTCCTTTCACGTTAGCTGCGTCTTCATACACACAGACGTTCTCGTCAACAGCCAGGGTCACAACTGGAATGTTTTAGCACACAATGACTATACTAATGTAGGAAAAAGCATTTCTGTTGTATTCACGTGTGATGTATTGTACCAATATCAGATCCTACTGTGGTTATGAATGCCAATCAGTATATAGATAAAGACGGTACATTTTTACATAACTTACCACAGCCACGATGACAAGCTTTTACTGTCAGTCATCCATTGTGAGTGTAAACACCTGGGGACAGCTGCACAAATGTGGCACTCGCACAGCTGATCTCTGCATAGGAAAACAATTTTATTTAGCTTGCTTTTGATAGACCAGTTTAACTCACATGTGCATTGTTGGGTCACAAAGCGTTGCTGAACAACAAGCTCACACAACAGCATTTTAGTACCAATGACAAATATAAAAAACATTCATATGATTCACTGCAAAACAAGCTTTTGTTTGTCATAATGCCTCTAGGTTTTACCTGGATTATTTTCTAATGACTGTGTAATTTATAATGGACACCACTTAGTAGTATTTTGAGAAATGGACAACATTATGAAACAAAGCAATGTCTTGAACAGTGATTGGTTTGATAAGCAATAGTAATTGTCTGTGCTGGACTTACAGGGGTATAAATCACAGAGGGAACAAGCCTCAGCGCAGAGGTTTTATGAGGGGATACTTCCCTTGCATCCTGCAGGGGGTAGAAGCCGACACTGTTCAAGTGTCAAAGAGCTTTTAACTGGCAGGATCACAAACAAAGAATTATTACTTTATTGGACATCATTTAGAAAGACTTTTTTTTCCACTCGCTCCGATTTCTAGTTTAACACGCAGGAGTTACGTGCTTAAAATGATAATAATTATTCAAAGTTTAATTTGAGATCTTCTGCTGGGTTGTCAGTGTAAGCCACTCAGAGAATTTAGCAAAGATCCTTGCAATTAATTTAATTATGCATCCATAAAACAATTATACACATGAACTGTTTGAACGAGGAGGACACTTAACAGCTAGACAAGTGCATTATACTAAAATGAATGATGGTCATACAAGTTCAAATTTCTGCTATTCTCACAGCCGCTAATGAATTGCTGACACTAAACAGTAACACTATTGTCAAAACATGTGGGGAATGCATAATATTCATAGCTACAGTCATAAAGAAGACGGTCCTCCAGATTAATAAAATGTGACCCTGGACCACAAAACCAGTCATAAGTGTCAATTTTTTTTAATTAAGATTTATATATCATCTGATAGCTAAATAAATAAGCTTTCCGTTTGTTAAGATAGGACAATATTTGGCCTGAGGGTGCAAAAAAAAAAAATCTAAATATTGAGAAAATCACCTTTAAAGTTGATCAAATTAAGTCCTTAGCAATGCATATTACTAGTCAAAAATTAAGTTTTGATATATTTACGGTAGGACATTTACAAAATATCTTCATGGAACATGATCTTTACTTAATATCCTAATGATTTTTGGCATAAAAGAAAAACTACTTGGTTTTGTGGTTCAGGGTCTCAAATGAGATTAAATGAATCTATTGAGATTTGTGTACATGGGAGACTGGGGGTAGTTGTCACACAATTCACACTTTTGAATTAGAATAATATTAGAAAATTTAATTTTAAACTCAATTAAAATAAAAACGTCGGTATTATATTTTGTTTAGTAAACATGTTAGTACAATAAAACATCTGGAAAACATCCAGACAAGTGTCAACAATATAATGAAGAAAGTTTTTAACTGAACTGTGTATCAGACATTGTCAAGTCATACTTTTATTGGGTCTGTTTATAAGTTGTTGTGTGTTTTATATTTAGTAATTTTATCAAATGTGCACTACCAGTCAAAAGTTTTTGGACAGTAAGATTTTTTAATGTTTTTTGAAGAAGTCTCTTCTGCTCACCAAGCCTGCATTTATTTGATCCAAAGTACAGCAAAAACAGTACATTTCTGAATTATTTTTACTATTTAAAATAACTGCTTTGTCTACTTGAATATATTTCAAAATGTAATTTATTCCTGTGATTTCAAAGCTGAATTTTTAGCATCATTACTCCAGTCACATGATCCTTTAGAAATCATTCCAATATTCTGATTTGCTACTCAAAAAACATTGAAATGTTGAAAACAGCTGAGTAGATTTTTTTCAGGTTTCTTTGATGAATAGAAAGTTCAGAAGAATAGCATTTATCTGAAATAGAAATCTTTTGTAACATTGTAAATGTCTTTATCATAACTTTTGATAAATTTAAAGCATCCTTGCTAAATAAAAGTATTAATTTCTATAATTTCTATTTAAAAAAATTATACTGACTCCAAGCTCCATATAGTGTATAATGTTACCAAAGCTTATTTATTTTATTTTTTTTAAATTAATAGATCTTTCTATTAAATATTGATGATAATAATAATAATCAGTTCTTTTAAATAGTAAAAATATTTCACAATATTACTGCTTTTGCTGTATTTTGGATCAAATAAATGCATGCTTGGTGAGCAGAAAAGACTAATTAACAAAAAGAAAATCCTTAAAAATTTTAAAATCCAAAAACTTTTGACTGGTAGTGTAAGCTTATTGTATTGTATTGTACTGTATAGTATTTATTTATTTATTTATTACCTGTGTTGTAGATTGTTTGGTAGCCACACTCTCCCAACACTTTATTTAAAGCAAATCAAAACAATATTTTGGTATTTTTGCATGTTACCCTTCCCATTTTTTTGTGTTTCATAATTATTTTAACGTTTAAATGTTGTTATAATGTACTGTTTATGTTAGCATTGTGGCAACTTAACGTAGCCCACACGGTGTGACAACACGCCCTGTCATTCGTGTAAACTAAAAAGTTTTTTACTTGTGCATTCATGTATAAACTTTATAAACAATGTTTAAAACTGATCTCGATATCAGATTTTCATCAAATTCAGTATTTTTCCCGTTACACATCTCTGCACCTGCACGCCACGCACCGAGTCCAAAGGTGAATACTCTCTACCTGCGCAAACTTCCTGTGAAAGCGTCAGATCCGACTTGTTTGCCTGAAACTCATGCTGGTTGCGTCGCCTACGGTTTAATAATACCTGACGTGTCGTCCAGTTATCAAAAATGGGAAAGGAAATGATGAGATACTCATATTTTGGAGTTTAGACGAAGTGAAGACGGTTAATGTTTTATGTTTCGACCGCGTCTTTGTTTTATGACTTCCGGAAAATCCGCACAGGTAAGACTAGTTTCGGTCTTGAGCGCGAAAATATCCAACGCGTCTCTTAATCTCATAATATTGCTTTAACTTCATCTATAAGCTACTGTTGTTGCCTGTTTATCACTGAATGTGAATAAATGAAGGTTAAAAGGACAGTAAAGCGAACATTTCATCGTTTCTTTCATAACAGGTCACCTCGAACATATTGTAGGTGTTTTTAGCAGATTGGGTAGGTAAAGATAACTAGGCTAAGTTACACAGAGAAGCAAATGCGTTATGTTTACTGCTTCTTTATCCAACATGTATTTCAAGGGCACTCGGTTGTCCAGGTTACCATCTGAATCTCTTGTCAGCTGATTGATGAATGATTTATGGCTTCTTGTTTCTCGTGTGTCACATCTACCTGCAACGTGTAGGTCAGACCGATCTATGAGGTTTGAAAAGTCACATATCATTTAATGTCAGATGATATGTGATGTGTTAGACTAAAACAGAACGTATGTTTTAAAGCATGCTGTTAATATTAGCATATGACTCCATAGAAAGGATAAAGTTACCCTCTTTCAGAAGGTGGAGTCTCCTTTCAGAATAAACAACTGCAACAGACTTACAAAAGTAAGCAAATATGATGCATGTTGTGCTTTCTTTGTCCCATTCTTCTGGTTGTTTGCTTAGGTGTGTATTTTTTTTAGACAGAGAATAGAAAGCGTTCTTTTGGTTGTTCACACTAGTTCTAACATTAAATGGAGGATTCATCTAGAAATTAAAATTCTGTCATCATTTACTTTTTAGTGTTATTTCAGTCTTGTGCAATATTACTTTCTTCTTTCGTTGAACTCAAAACAAGATGTTGACAGCATGTAGATGCATTGAAAGTGAGTGGTGACTGAAGCTGTCATTATCATTATGTCTTATTCCTTTTGTGTTCCACTTAAAAAAAGAAAGGTTTGGAATGACATGAGTGGGAGTTAATGATGAAATGGTTTTCATTTTTGGGGAGTGAACTGCCTCTTTAAGACCTGAAATGTTGATTAGAATAGACAATGTTTAATCAGCCTTCTTGCTTGTTCCTGTTGAGTTGGAGGGCAGTAAAGAAAAACTCCAGTTGACTGTATATTTTCATATTTTCCAAACCAAGTCATTGTGTCGGGCCCGTGTATTCATTCTATAAAGGGTGTGTCTGGGGAATGATTCATTGCCCCTGCTCGAGTTGGGTAGGTGAGAGCGTTTCAGACTGGGTGTTCACGTTTTCTTTGATTTACCATTTGTTCTGTAGGCGGTGGACAGGACAGGAATAGTGCTAATTTATGACATCAGCACCCTAACATCTGGAAACACTATATGGACTTTGAAACAGTCCACGTTCAGTGACAGTTTAGTGCGCAAACAGGTAAGTGACACATTGTGTACACAGGGAGTTATGTGGACTTAGATTTGTTAGGTTTTTTAACCTTGAGAGGTTTACAAACAGGACTGGAGAGATTGACAAGCTGCTTGTCTCTAGAATGCAAGATACTCCCATGAGGCTATGGGGGTGAGTCCATCTATCTTAGCCAGGGTCACAGCTTCAGTGACGAGGTAATTCTAGCAAAACACATCAGTGAGCCATAAGGTTCAGGGGTTTAGAATGTTTATCAAGGCTGCTATTAATTTGTGGTGTTTAGTAAGGCGGTTTTACTATATTTACTTTCATTGAAGCGTCTCAAACCATATCTTATGAGGTGAATATTGTTATATATATTCACGTGGTACCGTTCAGCTTACCATAGTTGTAGCCTAGCCCATCCTAGAATTGTGGCATTAATCAGTGTGTAGTATTAAACATGCTTGGGCTGCACCGATATAAAAATTCTGGTAGGTTGTTTTCACATTATGACCAATATTAAAATTCAGAACAGTAATTAAACAGTCTCCAAAACAGTATTAAACCTAAAATCAGGCATTTTAAGTACTGTAAGTGAATTTATGCATTGAGCATGATATGTACAGTATGAAAATGGTATATTTTGATATTTGCTAAAGATTACGTTTAACAGTAAGCTAAATTATTAAGTTAATTTATTAAATTTTAAAGTGTTTTAAAGCTTAACTTTGAGTGTTAGATGATGAAAAAGGTAACCTAAATGTAAAAGTAGCATATATATATATATACACACACACACACACATATGCGTAGACTACCGTTTTTGAACAGTAATGTTTTTTTAAAGTTTCCTCACCAAGCCTGCATTTATTTGGTCCAAAGTAAAATCCAAAAAAGTACAATTTTGAAATATTTTTACTATTTAAATAACTGTTTTCTATTTGAATGTATCTTAAAATGTAAATTATTCCTGTTTTTTTTTTTTTAAAGCTAAATTTTTAGTATCGTTACTCCAGTCACATGATCCTTTAGAAATCATTTTAATATTCTGATTTTCTGCTCAAAAAATAATTTATTATAATTATTATGTTGAAAACAGCTGAGTAGAATTTTAATAATTAACTTTAAATTAATAAATAATAAATTAAATTAATAAATGTGTTAAATTAACTTTAATAAATAGAAAGTTCAGAAGAACAGCAATTATCTGAAATATAAATCTTTTCTAACATTATAAATGTTGCTATCATTACTTTTGATCAATTTAAATCATCCATACATAAGCTACATAAAATTGTTAATTTGTGTAATTTCTTTTAAATAAAAAATTATACTGACTCGAAGCTTTTGAATGGTATAGTGTCAGATAAATGCTGATCTTTCTATTCATGAAAGAACTGTTTTAAATATTGGTAATAATAATAATAATAATAATAATAATAATTGTTTAACAGCAAATCAGCGTATTAGAATTATTTCTGAAGATCATGTGACTGGAGTAATGATGCTGAAAATTTAGCTTTGATCACAGGAATAAATTATATTTTAAAATATATTCAACTAGAAAACATTTAAAAAAAAAACAGTAAAATTTTACTGTTGTTGCTGTACTTTGGATCAAAGAAAAGACTTCTTTAAAAAACATAAAAAAAACTTTTTACTGGTCCGTGGAAAAGTTTTGAGGGTCCATGTAAACGTTTACATTAAAACAGTGTAGAAAATTTAAATGTAAATAACAAAATAACACTAAAATAAATGACGTTAAACAAAAATAAAAATTATATACTTTTTAAAAAAAATAATACATGTAACAGTAAAGTATTATCTAGGACAAAAGTTTAATAGAACATTAAATATTTTCCAAAAATTTTCTAGACATTTATAATAATAGATAATAAGTATTTATACATGAAATTTAAAAATGTGAAACCCCCAGATATATAATATCTGTTACATATTTAATTTTGCTGTACAGTGGTAAATTAATTCCACTTTGCTTGTCCCTTTTTTAAATGTAGTGTTAATCATTTTTTGGGTTGTGAATCACTGATTTTGTGTTAATTATTGCTCTCACTGGGTTCTATTTAGTTATCTGTAGAATATGAAGAAGGTCAGTGAGCGAGAGAAATATGCCCTACTCGACCTCGGACAACACACACACACACACACACACACACACACACACACATAACTCACTGTGTAATTGGCCAGAGGTTGAGCTTAGTTCTTAGAATGCTCTGCCTGCACTAGTACCACATCAGCAGTCTACACTCCCCCTCGTCCTCCGTCACACACATACACAACGCGCTCTCAACCCCTCCTCCTGGGTCGACACAGCCGGACTCTGAACGCATTTCTCTCCACAGTCTGTTGAGCGCCCCTTTAACTGCATGTCCTTGCATTCACACACTCACGCACAAATACACTCTGTCCCTAGTCGAGATGACGGGCTCTGGTTTCAGTCAGGCTGCAGGCGGCCAGCGCAGCTGTTGGGCTTGAGTTTCTTGTTTTCATGCAGTGGCTGCTGGGAGTCTGCCTGCACTGCCAGCATCTGAGGTGGGTTGGAATAATGATTAAGATTTAGTACCTCACATTCATGGCGGACTCGGTGTTTGTTTTGCTAATGTTTTGAAGTGCCGGTTGGTAGTTGTGTCATTGCATTGTGTTAGTAAGTGTTTGTACTGAATGGTAATTTTGGTGTGGTGTTATCATATTTGTGGTATTATAAAGAATTTTATAACGTTATTATGAGGGTTACAGACATATGAATGCCTATAATAATAAATATAATTTATAAAAACATGCATTCAATTTCTATTAGTTCTAAAATGTTTTTTCAAGACTTTATTGCAATTTTAAAATGTCATGTTTTGTAACCCACTGAAAAGTAATTTCTTACACTTTTTGAATACATGTGACTAAACTTTTTTTTAAATATATAAAAGTAAAATATGTTATTCAAGGTTGAATTATTAAATTATATAAATCTCTATGACTTTTCAGGGAGTCACAGCACATGACATCTTGAATGTAGTATATATAAGCGTACGATACACAAGGTTTCATTGTAGATGGATTTAGCGGAGATTATGTGGCTCACAGAAGGAAGTGGCCCATTACTGATCGGGCATGAAGTCATTAACAACAAGACTGTAATTTCTACGCTATTCATTTGAGTTCTTGCTCTTTTTTTCCAAGCAGATTCTTTGTTAGCCCTAGTAGGTGAGTTTTGACTGCTGCCCTCCTGTCATTCCACAGAGCTTAACCGATTTAATGACTTAAACAGTGAGAGTTAGCCAAACTCAGATTGCTGTTGAGGAAGGAAACTTGTGGAAAGGATACAGCTGCAGCCCTCTTCCCATATTGTTGTGGTTAAGTGGATCCATGTCATTTCCTGTCCAGTCGGCATGAGCCGAAAAAAGAATGCTTGACGTGAGCTTCAGTTTTTCTTTGTTCTTTTTTCCAACAGAAACCTGGGTGTAGATGAAGCGGCTGGCAATTTGCTCTCTTTCTGGATTGGAAATATTTGATTGCTTCTCATCTGATGAAGCTGATGTAAAGTTTGCAAGCTGAGAAAGGTTGCAGTTCAGTTTAACTTCTTCAGGCCATGACGTCTCCGCCGGCGGGTGGAGTAACGTGGGCGCGGGTGTGTAAGGAATGCGGACAGTGTCATGATGGCCGGGACAGTCACCTGTTTGAATATCAGGACGAGGTGGATGACGAGCTGGTATGCCACATCTGCTTGCAACCTCTTTTGCAGCCTATGGACACGCCGTGTGGCCACACATACTGCTTCCACTGCCTCAGCAACTTCCTGCACGACCAAGACTTCTGTCCCGTTGACCGCCAGAGGCTTCAGCTCCAGAATTGCCGTTCCTCCAGCCTTCTGGTGCGCAACCTGCTGGACAAACTGGCCGTCCTGTGCCCGTTCCGTGGCGAGTGCCAGCAGAGCATGCAACGCTGCGAGCTGCAGCCCCATCTTCACAACAGGTTAGTGCGTGCCATAATGGAAATGTTTACATATCATCAAGGCGACATACTGTAGCGCAAAGTCAAAGACATGTAGACCTAGATAAGGCAGATATCATTCTGTAGAAATGAAACTAAATCAGTTATGTGGATCATTCGGTGGATAAACATGGACATGTTGTATTATTGGAGCCATTAAGAGAGCTGCTCAAAAATTTGTGGAATTCCACTTATCCAGGTTTCATGCGAACAGAGATTTGAGCGAGCTGAGAAGGATTAAAGAATAGACGTGAGTGGACCGTATGACCGACTACTGAAAGAACTGGGTGACTCTCTTTTACATAATGGAGTTAATTAGGAATCACATGAGTGATTACTATAGAATGTGTGCAGGTAGTTCAGCCTCGTCAACTGTGCCAGAAACACATGGGAGTTGACATGTTTCATTTTTAGTTGACATGTTTAGTAACAGGGTTTAAGCAGTATTAAAGAGATAGTTTACCCAAATGAAAATCCTGGCGTTAATTGCTCACCCTAATGTTCTTACAAACACTTAGGGCTGGGCGATATGGCAAAAAATTAAAATCTCCACTTTCTCAGAACGTTTGACCGATTCTCAATTTTTAACTAGTCAAAATGTAACTACAACTACATTTTCTGTAAAAACAATGAATAGCAGCCTCCTGCCTGTCATCATGATGCAAACATGAAATATCAGACATATAGTAGTAGTTTTTTTTTTTTTTAGTTTTTTTTAACATGCTGGTAACTTGCTAATCATGCTAACAACATGCTAGTAGCTTGTTATTCATGCTAGAACCATGCCAGTAACTTGTGAATCATGTTAACAACATTCTAGTAACATGCTAACAACATGCTAATCATGCTAACAACATTGTAATCAGCCTATAAAAATGCAAGCAACAAGCTAATCATTTTAAAACATGCTAACAACATGTTAAATCATGTAAGCAATGCACTAAATCATGCCAGCAACATCATTTTTCATACTTTTACAGCTGCTTCAAAATTTTAGGCTAGGCTTTCTCAAGCCAGCTTTAAGTTGTTCCCAAACTTTACTCATCTAGTTAATAGTAAATGTTCTGTAAAAACAATGAACAGCAGCTTTCAGCCTGTCATCATGATGCAAACATGAAATATCAGACATACAGTAGTAGTGCTTGTCAGGGTTTTTTTTCGATTGCACTGCTTTTCCATTGTTTTTCTATGTAAACATGGACATGTTTGACTGTTGCACTCGTGTCTCATGCATGAAACGGCATTCTAAAAACATGGCACTCAAGTTAAAAGAAGTTCACTCCCATCTTGCATGTTTTTTCTATTCCACTGCCAGCGTCACATCTTTTTCAACACAAAAGCGCATTCTGTGTAAATGGTGCCTAGTGATATGAGTGTCACACGTAAGAGGTTAATCAGTTGCACCAATATGCAGTTGGATAATTTTTTTTCTCTTTACCGTTTTCATTGGCATCTGATTCTAACATTTCTGCTGCACAGACGAATGGCGGCCGCGTGACTGTTCCACTGCTTGCCGCGTCCTGGAGCGAACGTTACCTCAAAAGCCGAAATGATGCCACACTTTACACCGAGGCGGGAGCAGGAACTATTCTGTCATCCTCCATTAACGCTAACATTAATGGCGTGCCCACATGCTAGTATTTCCTGTCACTGTTTAAGTTCAGAGATAAGAAGACTGCAATCTAGCGGTCAGGATATACGCTCAAAACGAAGCAACTGTCATGAATCTTGTATGATTTTTTTTTTTAAATATCGATGTTCCATTTTCGAGAATCGATACAGTATCGCCAAACAAAATATTGCAATGCACACGTGTATCGATATTTTCTTACACCCCTACAACTACCACATTCAAGGCCCAGAAAGGTAGTAAGGACATCGTTAAAATAGTCCATGTGACATCAGTGGTTCAACCGTAATATTTTGAAGCTGCAAGAATACTTTTTGTGAGCGAAGAAAACAAAAATAATGACTGTATTCAACAATTTCTTCTCTTCATTGTCAAGTGTGTTCACAAACCAGAGAAATCCCCACGCATGCGTCATGGTACTGTCGTAAACGTGCGTCGAAAACTGACATGGAAGAGACTAAATTGTTGATTAAAGTCGTTATTTTTGTTTCCTTTGCACACAAAAAGTATTCTTGTAGCTTTATAAAATTAAGGTTGAACCACTGATGTCACATGGACTTTTTTTTCGCCTTTATTATGATAAGACAGATCAGAGTTTACAGGAAGTGAAGTGGGAGAGAGAGGGGGGTTTGACATCCATAGTGCAATGGCGCGGTATGTCGGCGTGCTATCCACAAGGCTGTTGTCACCGACATACATGAACTATTTTAATGATGTCTTTACCTCCTTTCTGGGCCTTGAACATGTCAGTTGCGTTGCTGTCTATGCAAGGTCAGAATACTCTTGGATTTCATCAAAAATATCTTAATTTGTGTTACGAAGATGAAGGTCTTTAGTGTGTCACGACAGATCGGTTGTTGGTCAGTGACACGTGAACCGTCTTTTATTCTTTACTTAAAGCATGAAAAAAGACAGAAAGCAGAAATACACAATATTTCAAGTTTAAGTACATCAAAGTTAATCTACTCCTGTGTGATTTGTTTGTCGGACAGAATGGCGGATTCGGCGTTATGATTGGTCAGATCGCCTGTCAGTCAAGCTGTTTGCGAAGAGTCAGTTGTGTAATCTTATTGTTTCAACAGTTCAGTAAAACTATATATAAAATGTAGAATTCACTAAATGTTTGATCCACTAAATGCAAAGTCATAGTTTATGATATAGGTGATTTGGTATGCAAAAAAGGAAAAAGCCCCTGGGAATAAAACCCAATGAATTTGGTGTTTACTGTTTGAGCTAATGGAACACTGCATAGAATGACCCTGTGCCTCAGCGGTCATCTCCCTTTCATGGGTTTTCTTCCTGGTGTTTTATCATATTCTTATCTCCTGTGATGTAAAAGCATGGTCTAAAGGTTGTGTGGCTGATAGTTCACGTGGTCAGGAACAGCCCAGTGTAAACACAAAGAGAGCAGCTGTGGGATGGGCGGGAGGTGTTGACATGGTGAAACCCAGACTAGACCTGAATCTGCTCTTTTTTTTTTTTTTTTTTTTCGACCTGTACCATCTCCATCTCTGCAATGCAGCAGAAAAGCCTGTTTGCGTCTTCATCTGCATAGCTCCTCTTGTTTCCGTACTGAGAATTCACACTCCCTGAGCATGTTCATCTTTAATAGATAAATGCTATGTAGCTTTGCAAGGAACCGATTAAGCATTGATTCGTTTTTCCACGGCTGTTTTCTGCTGACTCCTGAATATGGCAGATCCAGAGCAGTAGTCAGCATTGGTGCATGTTTAGGATATTTTTAGTTACTGCTGCTGCCATCGGGTAATGAATGTGTTGTAGGTTAATTAACAGCAGATCACTGAGTAATGATGCAAAAGTTCTCTCTGACTCGGTGTGCTCCAATTCTCTCTTTCCCAGATGTCCTGCATTCAAACGACTCAGGGAAGAGGCGGAGAGAAAAAAGAGACCCTCCTGGAACGAGCTGAAGGGAAGCAAATCAGATGGAGATTTAGCTGATGCCAAATCTACCCCGATCACACGCACAGGCCAACTCAGTGGACCCTCAGAACCTGGACTCATCAATCCGGCCTATGAAGAGGGGGAAGATGGTATAGCAGCACTTTCTGTTTTTCTTGTACCTTGTCTATTAAATATTAATACAAAACACTATGAGCATTAGCTGATCCATGTCTAAGTATTTTTGATACTCCAAATGTAATTAAAATCAGGACGTAACCATTTTGGTACCAATATTACAAAAAATTATGTGACTAGTTTTTCTTATAATATTGTTAATATCGGGCAGTATTGGATATTTAATTATTCATGCATATTTCCCCTCCCTAGATTAGCTTTACTGTCATCAACACTCAATTAAATTTAATCTTTAACATTTTGTAGCTAACACACAAAAACACAATAAATATTTT
>JAHKKF010536426.1:0-11924 GCA_019740295.1 Labeo calbasu
AAATCTGCAAAAATGTCAACAATTCTGTGTTTTTCTGTCAACATGGGGTGCTGTGTGTACATTAATGAGGAAAAAAAAATGAACTTAAATGATTTTAGTAAATGGCTGCAATATAACAAAGAGTGAAAAATTTAAGGGGGTCTGAATACTTTCCGTACCCACTGTATATATATATATATATATATATATTTAAAATGGCTACAATAATTAATCCATGGTAAAGTAAATATTTAAAGAGTTATTTCAAAATGTATTAAATTCATTATTTTCCTACAAACAATACCCCATAATGACAACGTAAAGGAAGTTCCCCTTCGGGAACTCGTGCTGCGTCAAACAACGCTTTGGTGGGAACGCCTTCAACATAACCACGGTCTGAACACGTGTGAAATCAGTCCAATAGAGAAGCAAGACGTCACGGGCGGGGTGACGTAGAGAACCAGGAAGCTATAAGCGCACATGTGGTGAATGCAGTCGGTAGCTTCTGTCTTTCAGTTGCGCTCTATGTGTATGTGTCACGGTCACTGTTTTTTCTGCGCCAGTTTATACCATGTCCAAGGCTGATAGCAAGCTTTTCAGAATGTGTTTTCCTTCCTGCTCCATTACATCACAGGTGAGGATACACACACTCCTTGCGGGGATTGACTGCCCGCATTGTGAGTGGCTGCCGCTGCGAACGCTTCACTCCTGGAGGGCTTTCTTTGAGGAGGAAGCTCTCACCAGCGTTTTTACGCTGTTCTGGACCCGCTGTTGCCGAGGCAGAATGGCGGCTGCGATTGTGGGGATCACAAATGGATCTGGTAGAGGGAATGGAGACAGGCTAGTCCCTTTCTTCTTCTTCACCTACCAGATCCAGCGATTTCTCTGGGTCGGAAACACACTCGGCAGTTTCTTCCCCCTGGGAAGAGGGCTTGATGCTCCGCGTCTCATCCTCCGAGGAGGCGGATGTGGAGAAGATCAAAGAGGCTGGGGACATGCCCCCCAAGTCCGTCCAATATGAGCAGCTGTTGGCCTGCAGAAAAACCATCAGAGCCGCGTAAAAGTAAACTAGATGAAAGGTTTTTGCGTTCTAAACCACCACCTCCACACCGGGGCTTGCCATTTTCCCCCAGTCTCCATACTGAGGTTGCGAGATCATGGGGCAAGCCACCTTCGGCCCGTGTTTACTCACCTACCACCCTCCATTACAGCAATGTGGATGAACACGGTTACAGGTCAATCCTCCGGGTTGAACAGGCACTTGCAAGCTATCTGTCTCCTGATGCAGCATTGTCCCTGAAAGCCCCAGGACTACCCAGTAAGCCACTTAGAACCACATCGGCATTACTGGGTAAAGGGTCTGTACGCTCTGCTCCTGGGAGTTCTGTAGAGAGTGCGCCGGGACGGGGTCTGTTTTCTGCTAGTAGCCCCTTTCTGGCGAAGCTGAGCATGGTTCTCAAATCTGATTTGTCCACTGCCCAGTAGGTTCAGTGCTGGAGTTCCTGCAGGCCTGATTCGTCGCAGGGTTAACCCACTCTATCTTGAATGTATAAGTGGTGGCCTTAGCTGCCTTTCACACCCCTCTCAGTGGCACCTTGTTGGGTAGACACCACTTATCTCCTCCCTTCAGAGAACTAGAACAGCAGAAGCTTAATTGTATGTGTCCAGTGCGAGCACTGGATGCGTACGCCCACAGATCTGCCCTGTGGAGAAAGTCGGACCAATTGTTTGTGTGTTTTGGTATTCAAGAAGGTCGCCCTACCTCTAAGCAGACCCTAAGTCAGTGGATCACAGATGCCATCTCTCTCGCCTATGAGTCCTCTGGTCTCCCCTCGCCATTGGGAGTCAAGGCTCACTCGCAGTATGGCAGCCTCCAAGGCCTTTCTGTCAGGTGTGCCTTTGCAGGACATCTGCAACGCTGGGGGCTGGTCCACACCACTCACCTTTGTGAGGTTCTATGGCTTAGACCTCCAAGTCACTCAGGGCTCCTCTGTCCTCTCTTCCTAACCTGCCTACACACAGCAGGAATTTGCAAGTCTGGCGACGGGGGCATATCGTTCCCAAAGCACTGTTCGAAGCAACTTGAGTTCCCGAAGGGGAACGCCTCAGGTTATGTATGTAACCCTTGTTCCTCAAGGGAACGAGACACTGCGTCTCTTAGCCATACACTCCTGCAGCGCTATTAGGGGCAGAAGCTGCCAGCCGCATTTAACGCATGTGTGTTTATAGCTTCCTGGTTTTCTATGTCACCCCGCCCATGACGTCTCGCTTCTCTATTGGACTGATTTTACACGTGTTCACAGTATTGTTCGACACAGTGTCTCGTTCCCTCGAGGAACAAGGGTTACATACGTAACCCGGGGCATTTGTTTGAAATCTTTGCAAATTTAATAAAAATAAATACCAAAAAAATTACATAAGTATTAAATTACGTAAGTATTCACAGCTTTTGCCATGACACTCAAAATTGAGCTCAGGTGCATCCTGTTTCCACTGATTATCCCTGAGATGTTTTTACAACTTGATTGGAGTCTTGTGGTACATTCAGTCGATTGGACATGATTTGAAAAGGCACACACCTGTCTATATAAGGTCCCACAGTTAACAGTGCATGTCAGAGCACAAACCAAGCCATGAAGTCCAAGGAATTGTCTGTAGACCTCAGAGACAGGATTATATTGAGGCACAGATCTGGGGAAGGGTACAGAAACATTTCTGCAGCATTGAAGATCCCAATGAGCACAGCGGCTTCTATCATCTGTAAGTGGAAGAAGTTTGGAACCACCAGGACTCTTCCTAGAGTGGGCCTAACTCTGTAAATGTCCTTGAGTGGCTCAGTGTCTTTTTTGGGGGGGGGGGCTTTTTNGGCCTAACTCTGTAAATGTCCTTGAGTGGCTCAGTGTCTTTTTTGGGGGGGGGGGGCTTTTTTTTGTTTGTTTAAATGAATTTGCAAAGATTTCAAACAAACTTCTTCATGTTGTCATTATGGGGTACTGTTTGTAGAATTTTAAGGAAAATAATGAATTGAATCTATTTTGGAATAAGGCTGTAACACAACAAAATGTGGAAAAAGTGAAGCACTGTGAATACTTTACGGAGGCACTGTATGTACTCAAATGGTAATCAATACGTGGAAAAAACAGTAACATGGTTACTACACTTTGACTATAATAAAACCATGTTTAATTATATTAATAATAATATTAATATTATATTAAACGTTGGGTTTCCCACCATTGTGGTCTGTGCTTGCAGCGCATTTTGTGTTTGTTGTGAGTATTTGCAGTGTTTTTCTGTATTTGGTTGTGTTGTGGTATTTGCAGCACATGTGTCAAGCTGATGAAGATTTTTTAATTTGCTGGTGCTTTTTTTCTATTTGCATGTATTTTCTTACATTGCAGCATGTTGAGCTCTCTCGGTCACCGTAGAAAAGGGTGTTCTAATGTTCAGGGTTTTGTTTACTGCCTCATTGACTGTTTTTTTCTTTTTCTTAATTTTGTACCAGCTTTATCTATGCCACAAGTGCACTGTTAATCATTTTATACTGTATAATGTCTGATGTGGAATGGAATGTTAAAGGTCTTAATGGTCCTATAATAAGGTCCAAAATCTTTTCTCATCTTAAATGTCTTAAATCTAATATAATCTTCCTTCAAGAGGCACATTTACTCAATTCAGATTACCTTAGTTTGCAGAAACCATGGGTTGGACATATTTACCACTTTTTAAATTTAATGCTAAGGCAAGAGGAGAATCTGTTTGCTCATCCTCAGGGTCATTATACTGTGGTGTCAGGGAGGCTGTTTCAAACCCAGGTCTTGCTGGTTAACATTTATGGGCCCAATTAGGATAATAAAAAAATTCATAAATAAACTGATTGCAGCTTTATCTAGCTTTAATTCATATTATTTTATTTTAGGGAGTGACCATAACTGTGTAATGAACCCAAAATTAGATTGCTCAAATCCAAAACCACAGTATAATTTAATTTCATCAAATCAAATCACAGAGAACAGCTTAATCTTCAAGGTTTTTGTATGAACAAGGCGATAATGTTATGAATCTGGTCGGTGACCTGCGGTCCGCTCACCACCAGATGTCGCTCTCACCCTGTCAATACGCTCAGACTATTGCACTTCACCCTGGACTATATTCCCCGTCATCCAGCGCGTTGATTGGGTCAGCACCTGTGACCAATCAGCGGCGCTATAAAAGCCCCGGACTTTCCCTCTGTAGGTCACGGAGTATTGTGGTTGTGTTGTTGCTATTATCATTGTTAGCGTTCCCTAGTTCCCTTGTTCCCTAGTTTCCTAGTTCCCTAGTTCCTAGTTCCTAGTTCCCTTGTTCCCTTGTTCCCTTGTTCCCTAGTTTCCAAGTTCCCTGTGTTTAGGTTTCTCGCCAGGCCATCTCGTCTCGTCTGTCTCGCCGCCTGCCTACTGGACTCTAGCTTGTTTCTTGGATTAATCCCTACGCCTTGCCTTTGTCACGCCTGTTTGCTACGATTAAAACAAGGACCGCGTACACTAGAACAACACATCTGTGAATTTCTGGCTATCGCAAACCATTCCACCCTCCCGGACTGTATCATAATTGAAATTTTTTGTGATGGCTTAAATGAACCATTAAAGGCAAGGTCTAGACGCGACAGTCCGCGGTCATCGCTGGCTGCCTTTTTGGACTATGCTCTGTTGTGTGTGGGCTCGCCGTTTACTGTGGGTGTCGCGGAGGAGGAACGCGACAACGCGGTAATGGCGGCCGCGCATCCCGCTCGCAAAATGGCGGCCACGCCGGAGCGCGTTCACACCAAGGCGGCGACACCGGAGCCCGTGCACAAAATGGCGGCAACAGCGGTGCCCGTTCGCAAGATGGCTGCCACGCCGGTGCGCGCTTGCAAGATGGCGGCGACATCGGAGCCCGTTCACAAGATGGCGGAGAAAACGGAACTCCGTCACGTCACAGCTGCCATACCAGAGCCATGTAAAGTTACAGCTGCATTTCCCGAGTCAAGTCAAGTTGCAGCTGCGTCTCCAGAGTCAAGTCAAGTTGCAGCTGCATTTCCAGAGTCAAGTCAAGTTGCAGCTGTGTTTCCTGAGTCAAGTCAAGTTGCAGCTGCGTCTCCAGAGTCAAGTCAAGTTGCAGCTGTGTTTCCTGAGTCAAGTCAAGTTGCAGCTGTGTTTCCTGAGTCAAGTCAAGTTGCAGCTGTGTTTCCTGAGGCAAGTCAAGTTGCAGCTGTGTTTCCCGAGTCAAGTCAAGTTACAGCTGCGTTTCCCGAGTCCAGTCAAGTTTCCGAGTCCAGTCAAGTTGCAGCCGTGGTTCCTGAGTCAAGCAAGGTCAAAGCCGTTGTTCCTGAGTCAAGCCAAGTCAGAGCCAAGTCAAGTCACAGTTGATCTTCGCAAGCCAAGTCAAGCCATAACAGATCTCCACGAACCAGGTCAGGCCACAGCGGATCATAGCCGCCCAGAGTCAAGTCACGTCCCGTCCGACGGCTTAGAGTCAAATCATGTCCCATCCGATGGCCCAGAGTCAAGTCATGTCCCGTCCGACGGCCCAGAGTCAAGTCACGTCCCGTATGATCGCCCAGAGCCTCGCCATGTCTCGTCTGATTGCCCAGAGCCTCGCCATGTCTCGTCTGACATCCCAAGGTCACGGCCTATCATGATGGCCAGCGTGCTGGACCCACCACTAGTGTCAGTGCGGGCTGCAAACATCTCAATGGCATCCGCGCCTACAAATCCTATCATTAAAGAGGTCCTGCCACCCGCTGCGGCTCTTCCCTTAATGGCAGTTGCCATTTGGTGTGTGCTGGCTGCACACTGTGCTCCAGAGGTTCCGTCAGATCACAAGTTTACTCCAAAGGTCCCGTCTGAACACAAGTCTGCCCCTGAGGTCATGTCTGTTCACAGTCCACCCCGTCAGAGAAGCTGCGCCAATGCCTCCAGAGGTGTCAGCGTTGGCTGTAGAACCTCCTATGGAGGCGGCGTTATCCTTTGGACTCTTTGCTTCTCTCCTTATTTTCTCTGCCTCCTCTATCCCTGCTCTCCCCAGGTCCCAGTCCATGACGTGGGTTTCTGCTCTGCCCTGGAAGGCCCCTGTGCCTCCTGTTCCGCCCTGGAGGGCTTCTGCGCCTCCTGCTCTGCCCTGGAGGGCTCCTGCGCCTCCTGTTGGGCCTCCTGCTCCGCCCTGGAGGGCTCCTGCGCCTCCTGCTCCGCCTCTGGCTCCGCCCTGGTGGGTTCCTGCCCTGTCGGTCCTGCCTCAGTCACCTTGTCCTCTGCATGGACCTGGTCCTCCAACCCTCGCCCTGTCTCGCTCCCGCCCCACCACTCCCCTGGACTGTTGTTCGGTTGGAGCGTCTGTAAGCCGCTCTTTGGGGGGGCTATGTTATGAATCTGGTCGGTGACCTGCAGTCCGCTCACCACCAGATGTCGCTCTCACCCTGTCAATACGCTCAGACTGTTGCACTTCACCCTGGACTATATTCCCCGCCATCCAGCGCACTGATTGGGTCAGCACCTGTGACCAATCAGCGGCGCTATAAAAGCCCCGGACTTTCCCTCTGTAGGTCACGGAGTATTGTGGTTGTGTTGTTGCTATTATCATTGTTAGCGTTCCCTAGTTCCCTTGTTCCTAGTTCCCTAGTTCCTAGTTCCTATTTCCCTTGTTCCCTAGTTTTCAAGTTCCCTGTGTTTAGCTTTCTCGCCTGGCCATCTCGTCTCGTCTGTCTCGCCGCCTGCCTACTGGACTCTAGCTCGTTTCTTGGATTAATCCCTACGCCTTGCCTTTGTCACGCCTGTTTGCTACTGTTTTGACCCTGCCTGTTTGACCATGTTTTTGTCTCATCCATTAAATAAAAGCTTGCAAATGGATCCGCTCGCCTCTCGTCTCACTCACACCGTTACAGATAAAGCTAGCTGATTCCTAGCCCATCAAATTAAATCCAGGTCATCAGCACAACAATCGATCCCCTTACAATGAACAATATTTGTATTAACTTTTATTCTAGTACATTTTTTATACATCGGAAACACCTAAGGATCAATTCAAATTGGAAGTTCTTTGATAAAATAAATGTCCCTATTATTTCTTTGGAACATAAAAAAGACTTAGATCATCCCTTTCAGTTGCAAGAAATATCTGAGGCCATATCAGTGCTGCAGAGCAACAAGGCCCGAAGGCCGAAGTTTTCAGCTAAATTATTCCCACTCCTTCTTAGTATGTTTGAACATACTTTATCTCAAGAAACTCTGCCAAAGTTCCTTACTGAAGCTCTGATCACACTTTTATTGAAGCCCCAAAGATCCAACAAAAATGTAGCTCATATTGACCAATTTCTTTGTTAAACACAGATATCAAAATTTTAGCAAAAGGTCAGCACATATTTTCTAAAGTGCGTTTCCTCTTAAATGTTCTTTACACTCCCTCATCTCAAGACACCCCGGAAATTGTAGTGATAAGGTGAAATGGGACTTTTTTCGTTATGGATAGGTTCAGATTCAGTCCTAAATTTATAGCGTGGATTTGTCTGCTGTATACTTCTCCAATTGCTTCTGTGTTTACTAATAAATGGAGATCAAAAAATTTTCCTTTGCCAAGGGGCACTCAACAGGGTTGCCCATTAAATCCCTTTTTTGCATTTGAGCCATTGTCTCTAGCACTGAAAATCTATATCCTATTTTCATAGTATAGTTAGGCAGGGTGTCAAACATAAGCTGTCATTATATTCTGATGACCTGCTTCTTTATTTCAGATCCATCAATGACATTATCAAAGTCCTGCAGAATTTTGGGACCTTCTCTGGCTATAAACTGAACATCTCTAAAAGTGAATGCATGCCTGTTAAAACACTCGCCACACATATGCCTGATTCCATGCTTCCCCTTTGCATGGCAAGTTTAAACATCTGGGTATCAATATCACTCAAAAATACAAAGGACTATATGAAAACAATTTCATTCCTCTAATGACTAAACTGAAATCTGATTTTTCTCTCAATCTGTCTCTAGTTGGCAGAGTGAACTGCCAACCAGACTTGTCTCCAGTTTTATCTGGGATGGGAAAATCCCAAGATTAGTAAAGAGTTTCTCCAGTAAAATAGAAGTGACGAAGGTTTAGCTTTCCCTAACTTTTTATACTATTATTGGGTGGCTAATGTACGAAAGATAATTTGCTGGATGCACCCATCAGAAGGTACTGACTGGTATGAAACAGAATCTAAACGCTGCACAGCAATCTCTTTACATGCCCTAGTAACATCTAGCTTACCTATTAAAACACAATATATTTCAAATCCATTTGTTCATTTCACTCTTAAAATATGGACTCAACTACTTCAGCATTTGAAGTTAAGACAAGCACTCTTGTTTCAGAGTCAAATATGCAATAATCATGCATTCCTCCCTGCAAAACTACTCATAAATCCTCTGCACCGGATGCGGTCTTTGTGCATTGGCAGTGTTGGTAGTTCCGCTGGCCAACTCAAAGAAACTGTAAGAGTCTTTCCATGTTTTGTATTCTGCATGCAAATCCAAAGCTCTGAGGTTCCGTGAAATAGGTGTCGATAGCTGTGTGCCTGTGCGACATATCTCTGTGATGTTCGCGGTGCGGCAGCTTGGCCTTCCATGTCAGATCCGTCGGTCTATCAGATCCAAGTGTCGCTTTCAACAACAGTTGAATGGTAATCCTAATCGTTCTGTGAAGTGTTCATGCTCATCACCATTTATGTTTTGTTGTTCAACTCAAATCAGACTTTGTTGATGCTTTATCAACTATATGTACAACTCTCAACTACATGCTCACACGTCTCATTCTTGTTCTGTTCTTGCGATAATCACTACACTACACCCACACAGCTGAAGGCATGTGCTGAATTTGCAATGTTTGGTGTTCCAGGTGATGAATCAAATTTGACTCAAAGACAACTAAACATTATTGCCTTTGCATCCTGATTGGCTCAGAGACAAGTTTTATTACACTGTAAATTTAAAAATCCACCTAGAGCATTACACTGGCTTCAGGATCTGATGTTATACCTACACTTAGAAAAGAATAAATATTCAGTTAGAGGTTCCCATAAATTCTTGTATGTCTGACAACCCTTATTATCATATTTCTAGAAATGTACCTCCTGGGAAGTAATGTGATTAACACTGATATCATCATTTTTCTCCACCCCCCCTCTTATGTATTGTTTATGTTGTTCATCACAGCGAAGTGACATTGCAATATTCCTGATTGTGGTGTCTGTTCACCTGTTTTTTTTTTTCCTCTTTGTTTATTTATTTATATATATTTTTTTCATTATTGCGTTTTTATTACATACTGCATCAGTCATCTTTGTTCTATTTTAATTTTAGTACTGTTACTGCAATTGTAGTATATGAAGTGAATGGTTTAGCCTAGGACACCCCCACACAGTTTGTGTAGTGGGTGCGCCCGTAAACATACTGTGCATGTGCCATCTGTACCTGTGTGAGTTTATGTGACAAGTAAAGAAGAAGTCCAGGGGCGAACTCTGTTGCACGTGTTCTATTTGTAACAATGAGCTGAACACAAGATACAACAGCAATTGCTATCATTATTATTATTTATATTAGACAGTTTGTTCTGGGTTGGTTGGGAAGGATTTAAGAAAATATAGAGTTTCTGTAAAATAATAGCAATTGTCTTTTGGAATAAAAATAAAGAGAGAGAGAGAGAGAGAGAAAAAAAAACTCCTGTCCCATTCCTGTTTAATACACCACTTATGCACACTATATAAGCAAAGGTATTAAGACACCTGACAATTACACCAAAAAGGACTTTAGTGACTTTGCATTCTAAATACATAGACATTAATATGGAGTTGGTCCTTCCTTTGTGACTATAACAGCTTCCAATCTTCTGGGAAGGATTTCCACAAGTTTTTTGGAATGTTTATTTGGGAATTTTTGCCCATTTATCCAGCAGAACATTTGTGAGGTCAGGAACTGATGTTGGACAAGGAGGTCTGGCTCACAATCTCCTTTCCAGTTCATCCCAAAGGTGTTCGAAGGGGTTGAGGTCAGGTTCTTCCACAATAAACTCATCCAACCATGCATTACAGAAATCCATTATTATGCAATGAACAATCTTAATCCTTAAGGTTTATCTTAATTTGTCAAGTGTGTGCCAATAACTCACCTATGTGACACTGCTCAAAATAAAGTTTCCTTACTGAATCTGAAAGCAGCTAATTTCAGTATTTAAACACATTTAATATTGCCACATGTAAGAAAAAAAAAAAAAAAGTCCTTCATGACATTCATAACTATTGTGACATTCATACTATAAGTGATATGTTTAGAGACTTACATTAAACTGACAGTTTACTTTGCTAAGATTTAATCTTCGGAATTTCAGTGTTTGGCTCACACCAGAAATGTCTGTAAGCTACAGGGGTGTAAAATGTGAATGTCTTGCTAGGGCAGATCATGTTTATTATTTATTTGAGGGATGTGAGGCAAATTGCACATTGTACAATAACCCAAATGCAAAAGACTCAGAAACTTTCATAACTGCACCAGCTGCATTTCTGTGGTAAGCAAAGTTTCTTCTTCCTCTTCTTCTTTTGTGTGTATTTAGATAAAATGTAGCACTCTCTGTAACATTACATGAATAATTATACTGGCAAAACTTCTGATGTACTAAAGCTGTCAATTCTTGACCACCATGAATTTACTGGCTTTGTCAGGGTTTAGTTTATTTTCATTTTCATATTCTTCTTGGACCTTTTAAACTATTTAAGGCTTGTGTGTTTTGGCTTATACACTACTGCACATTTATATATATATATATATATATATATATATATGAAGAGTTCAGATGCAAAAGTCCCTAAATCCATCTGACGTATTTCTTTAAAATTAGCATTTCTTTCTGGCTACTTTGTGTAGGTTTTTATGCAAGTACAGATACTTCTGATTGGGGTGAGACTGGAATTTAGTGAGTTTGAAGTAAAAGTATTTGATAGACGTATACTGTGCGTCAGGAGCATTCACTCAGTATCATTATTTTTGACCGAGATGGCTTTTAGCTGGTTTTGCATCTGAACTCTTCATATATATATATATATATATATATATATATACATACATACACACACACACACACACATCATACAATGATACCCTGCATGGTCTTAATTTGATCTCAAAAAGTGTTTAAAAAACAAAAGCATTACACTGCACATGCTGGTAACAACTGAATGATATTTAACTCCAGATGTGATGTGTGTGGTCAAAGCTTTAATACACAAATATAGCTGCAAGCAGCAATTTAAGGGCCAAACACAACAGAGGCAACATGAGGAGCTAAGCAAGCATGGCAAGGAGAGTCAGACAAGTTGAAATGTTTGAAAAAGCAAGAAGAGGAAAACAATGGATACAAAAGGCTTCACACCTTCTTTCCCCATAATTGGCACAGTTTATAAGACACCATTCTATTCTATATTCTACTCCATATGTTTTGATCATCTTTTTTTTTTAACAGAGGATCTGTCTCTGTCTGTTGAATTATTGCATATCCAGGTACAACCTGGCAACAATTTGGCTGGCAAACAGAATATAGAAGAAGTACAACCAAGGCAAAGACAGAAAAACTACGGATTCCTAGGGACAAGTGTTAAGAAATTTAAAAAAAATAGCTGCAATTTTTCTGGAAGTCAATTAACTCACACAGCTGGACATGCATAATCTGTCATCAGTCAAAGTTAGTGCTTATTTTCGTGTCAACAAAGATCAAAGTATATGCTTCCATTTCATGCTGAAGATTCTGGGGCAGGCTATTACTTATATAGTACAGACATAAAATCACAGCTCTAATGATTCTCAAACCTGACAGACAAATACATAGCCTATAATCCACACAGAAGACAGATATTACAGTTGATTGTCCTTAACTGATTTTATGCTTATGTGTATCTTTGAATATAT
>JAHKKF010536426.1:11974-23112 GCA_019740295.1 Labeo calbasu
TATACTGCACAGTAATGTTTTACAAACATCATCAGCTCATTGGAAAACTGTGCCAAAAACATGTCTATACATGCAATTCACTGTCATTTCTGCAATCTTAAACGACCACTAGTGAAAGTAAGACACTTTTATTCCTTTTTTACAGAAATTATGATCACAAGGACAGATTAGTGATTGATTAAGACTTATTTTCATGTTGTTCCTTTGCACAATTCTACAGTATGTCATGATCTCAAAACACTGTTACCAGCTTCCAGCTATATTTATTACTGTTATTCTATTGCTTGCAGTTTATGGCAGCCCTATTAATCTCACATAGGAAAATGACTGATGAACATGAATAGACACCTGACCAAGCAGCATTAGTTGACTCTATCAAAATATAATACCAAGTGTCTTATATCATTTACATAGCTTTAGTGTATCATATCAGATATACGCTGCCTTGAATTACAGGGTGTCTCTTATGACTATACAAGTATATATCTACAGAGGACAGCAAGAAACACACCACACGAATGAGAAGAAATCTAAAACATATAGTGTGGGTGACAGCCTGGAACAGCTGAACATTATGCACTTATATCAGTGTTTCCTACAGAATTCTAATTTTGCAGTACCCACAATTTTAAATTTAAAATAAATAAATAAATAAATAAATAAATAAATACACATTGTAATATGAACATTAAGTTTAGCTCAGCTTTGACACAGAAAACGCTGCATCAAACATCATGAGTTTAATGAAGCTGTCCTTTTATAATAATCAAGGAATGTTTAAACCCAATTTAAACTTACTACAGTATATAATTCGAGAATGATCAGAGGGGAGAATCTCCTAATGAATGAATGCCAGAAAAAGAATCCTTTTGTTTCTTGTTGTTAGCCTTTTGTCCATGTTCCTTTCATGTGTGTGCCTCAGACCAAGAGCCCATTCACAGCAGAGGCTGCCTGAGGAACAACACATGATTGCTAATGAAAGCTGAGGGAGGTATACACATATTCTGTCAATTAAATTGATGAAGGGATGATGAGTGTAAAGTAGATCCTTCAAAAAGGACAGATACTGTACCACATCGCCACAAACCTCAGAAAAGATTTTAAACCACTGACAATGCCAGATTTTTCACAGCCAGCTATCATGAGCACAAAACCACCCTGTTTGTTTCCTCTAGTATAACTCTGTTCTACAATACGACCTACATCATTTTACAAGCCAAAGCAGCTGTGCAAGTAAAAACAGATTGCTGTTCAGCATTTCTTCTCTTTGGCTATTGCCAAATATACCTGCAAATTTCCATCTACTTGGCACAATTAAATGGCATTTTGTGTTACTAATGAGTTCACAGCACAAGCAACTGTGGTTTAATAGTATATTATTCAGATATAATCAGAATGGTGCATGGGGGTAGTATGTGTGAAGGAACACACATACATGCATTTTTTTGTTCTCAGAGAACACCATCATGAAAATCACTTTTAACGACACTTTTAAGTTTTGAACATGTTGTAGATGGAATTAACCCTAAAACAGGCAAGAGAGGAAAATTATGAGTAAAATAATAATAAATAAATAAATTAATAAATAATTTAATATCACTTTTTATATCACCTGGACTAAGTAAAACATTTTCAAAGGAATTTTTGTAATAGTTGATATATTTTGGATTTTATACTGGGAGTTGTATCTCCCAGGATATGTTGCCCAATTAGGGTATAAAAACAGCCAAAATCATCAATAATTCCATGATTTATTTGATGCAAAGAAATATGTAATATTCAAAATATGCTGCATGTATGACATGTCTAAACGTACTAAAATTGAGGCAGACATTTCTTGTATTTTTACATGTCTTAGTGTAACGGAGTTAAAAAAGAACATTTAATACTAACGATATTCATTGTTGAATTTCATGAAATTAGAAGGGTGAGCTAAATCAAATGGTGTTTTGGTGCCCTCTAGTGGTCAATACATTGCAGCCGTTATCGTTATTATGTCCATTTTCGCTTACCGTAGTTCAGCAGAAAATGGTTAACGCTGCTGCGGGTAAGCGTGTTTTTCCTCTCTCCAGTTCAGTGTGTTTAAAATACGATAAAAGTGTGTTTAATATGAGTTTTTCTGATGTAAAAGGGTTATGTGTGCTTATTTCAACGGATGTATAATGTTTTGGAGGAGTTTACATCTCAGATGAAACTTTGTCGAATAATTATCGTCGTGCTCAATGTCTTGTATAGTGAGACTGACACGTGCTGCTGCTAGTGTAGCATTGTATAACTGAATCGATAACACACAGTGAGTTTACCCTTAATAAGAGTGAGTTGTTCATTTTTATGTTCTTTATTTCAGTTATGTCTGTCTGCAATGTCACCCGGTATACTAATACATATTGATGTATTCTCAGACACTATCATCGTTACTGAGGTGAATAAAACAACTGACAACCAGAGTCGTTGTGTGCGTCGTCCATTCAAAATTGGTGACAGCCGAATGGAAAAACATTGAGGACGACAATCTTTACATTAGCTGTCACATCTTCATTTTCAGGGGTGGGCAAGTCTACTCCTTGAGGTCCATTGTCCTGCACGGTTTAGCTCCACCCCTAAACATATAACATATAGATAGACATATAATGCAATTTTATGTAACAACTAGGGCTGTCAGTTTAACGTGTTAACTTAATAAATTAGTTATAAAAAAAAAAAAGCAATTAAAAAATTTAACGCACTGACCCCGCCCCCATACCTGTACATCATCTTATATTACATACAGTTGACTGTTGAAAAATATGATGCAGGGCAACAACTTCATAAATTCAGTTATGCCCTAAAATTCAAGATATTGGTGCAAAAAAATGCCCTTGTTTTTGTCTCATATATATCACATATTACACGATATCACACAGGCAGCAGGAGCAATATGACACGAGTGCTGATTTTGTCCCAATCTATCAGAAGCTTAAATGTGATTTTATACAACAGTTAAGTAAATAAGAAGTTGATATTGTATTATATTTTAAACATTATATTATGTGTTTTTGCTCAATTTTGCAGAGAACATATTACCTTTAAAGCCATAGCAGAACTGTTGCACGTCTCCAAGCAACACAGTGATGTTTAGTTTCTGAATGAATTCACGTTTTGAACAAATCAGGTGAATGACTCATTAAGACATTTACCGCCACCTGCTGTCAGATTTAGTTTCTTATTTAGAGTATCATTTCATTAAAAAATGTAATGCTGTCATCATTTACTCACCCAGATGTTGCACTGTCATTACATTCACTCTCACACTACACAAACTGTTGCATGTCACCCCGGACTACATTTCCGATCATCCATTGCTCTGATTACACACACAGCTGTAACCAATCAAACACACTATATAAGTCTTGGACAATACTCGCAGAGTATTGTTTGCATTTATCTCTGTGTCTAGTAATAGCAACGTTATGAAGCCTTTCTGTGTTTTCCAAGTCTTGCCTAGTCTGTTATTCCGTGTCTTGATTTCCCTGCCTGGTTTTCCTTGTTCTGTTTGTTTCTCTGCCTGCCCTGGACCCCACACCTGTCCTGTGGATTCCATTTGCCTAGCACTTTGGACTATGTTCACCACTGTTTGACCCACGGCTGTTGCTGGAGTACTCATGTCTAGCCCATGTCATATCTGTCTGCTGGTGTTTGACCCCTGGTGCGTTGACTATGTTTTATAATAAAGCTTCGCAAATTGATCTGTACGCCTCCTCTCTCAGTCACTCCGTTACAGAATACTCGGCCATACAAGGATGCGGCAGCTTTTCACACGGACACTGGCCAGGCACAGAAACTACCTTAAACAAGGCTTGTGTTCACTGGAGCAACATGTTTGTGAGTTTTTGGCCATTGCGAACTACTCAGATCTCCTGGACTATCTTCTGATTGAGATTTTTTGTGATGGCTTGAATCAACCTCTCAGATCTGAGCTTAGATCAGATCACTTGTTCATCACTTGCTCAGTTTATGGATTGTGCTTTATTGACTGTTGGCTTTTTATTCACCGTGGGTGTCATGGAGGAGGAGCGTGACATCATGACTGTGCCGCTAATGGCAGCCGTGGGGTTTAGTCAGCCACAAACCCCGGGAAATTCAAGTATATTAATTGCTTCTCCGGTGAGTAAACTGGCTGGCTGGTGGGTAAAAGCCAGCCACGTCATAGCTGACCTCCCAGAGCCTTGTCACGTTTTATCAAATCTTCAAAAGTCTCGTCATGTCACTTCTGATCTTCCAGAGGCACGTCACGTCACGTCATGTCTGATCTTCCAGAGGCACGTCACGTCTCGTCTGATCTTCCAGAGTCTCGTCACATCTCGTCTGATCTTCCAGAGTCTCGTCACATCACAACTGTTCATCCAGAGTCTCGTCACATCACAACTTTTCATCCAGAGTCTCATCACGTCACAGCTGATCGTCCAGAGACTCATCACGTCACAGCTGATTGTCCAGAGTCTCGTCACTTCTCAGTTGCATGTCCAGACTCTTATCATGTCTCAGTTGCACGTTTAGAGTCTTGTAATGTCACAGCTGATCATCTAGAGTCTAGAGTCAAACTGGCTGGCTGGTGGGCAAAAAAGGAAATTCCCTACCATGATGAGCCTCAGACTAACAATAGTTTACACATCATAGTCACAAAATTATTTTCAACGCATTAATCTCTAAGGCTGATGATACGCGGGACAACAGAGCAATGTTGCTGGGCAATGTTGCGGTCAACAGGCGACCAGGTGAGACACAGGGCCCACAACTGAAAGTATCCAGATAGAAATTTGTTGGCCATTCTCACCTAAGAAACACTGTTTGGCAGCATTGTCAAATCAGCTGTTGTCATGTCATTGACCTGAATAGCTTAATGCATGATCCTAAAGGATCAGGAGGAACATTTTTGCGTGAACTCTCCCTGTAACAACATTTTAATTGCAATTAACTTCTATAAGCACAACATTATTTCAAAACCTTATTTTATGTTTTACAGAAACTAAATAATATTTGAACTAATAGTGAGAGCTTGAAATTTGGTTTATTTTTCTCTTTCATACATCTGAAATTATTTGCATATGTGTTCTTCTCTTCTCAGCTGTTTTAAAACAATAAGCAAAAACAAGGAAGTCAAGCCCTCTGCTTTTGTCCTTTCAATGGCCCTGTCCCAAACAACACTTTCAACTCTCATGCTCCTCCTTCGCCTATTGCCTCACGGAATGTTGGGTAATAGTCTGCTTACACTTACATTTCTGTACTTAGCACACACTTTTATCCAAATCAACATACAAAAGAAGAACAAAAGCTATTCATCAACATAACAATAGCTAATCAAAGATAACAATATTTGTATTATAAAAGCATTCTAGAGAAGAGAGGAGAAGAGTGTGTAAGTGCATTGCTTGTGAAATCCAAACCAGTCCAGCTTAGAACATTTTTTCCCAAATTGTTTGTATTCCATTTTTGAATAATTTCTTTTAAAAAAGACATTTTGAATTGAACTGATTGATTGAATTGATTGCCTCCAATTGTGAAATCTTTTTGACAAAAAGAAAAAAACAAAACAAAAAAAACAAACAAAAGAACATGCATTTTGTATGATCTCTCTTATTTTGTAAAAAATATTCACATTTTCACAGATTCTGCAAGGGGTTCCCAAACTTTCGCATGTCACTGTATATATGCTCATCATAAACAAATAATAAAGAACTTCCTATACTTACGGTTGTCAGTGGTTATGCTTGGGACAACCCTGCTTTTTCACTCCTTGAGTTTTTAAGTTTACTCACTCTGAGTGACCCCACATGTAGTGCCTATAGAAAATCATCATAACCCTTTGAAATAGTTACTTTGTTTGTCATACAGCCTGAAATCAATCCCCATTCCAAATAACTTTGGACTATAATAAATAATAAATATTTAGAATTTTGGGCTTTTGGTCAAGTTAATAAACAACAACAACAACAACTAGAATATCAAGGTTGGAAAAGTAAACAATCTTTTTGGATATATCAGTACTAGCTTTGCACACCTTGATTGGGGAATAGTTGCCCATTCTTCCTTGCAGAATTGCTCAAATTCTGTGGTGAGCAGCAATGGACTGCTCTCTTCAAATCCATCCACACATTTTCGATTGGATTTAAATCAGGGCTCTGACTTGGCAACTTAAGGACATTCACCTTCTTATCCTTCAGCCATTTTGTTGTTGTTTTGGTAGTATGTTTAGGGTCATTGTCATGTTGCAAGGTGAATGACCTGCCCGTCTTCAGCTGTCTAGCAGAGGGATGCAGGTTTTCCTCAAGAATTTGGATGTACTTGGCAGCATCCATTTTCCCTTCAAACCTGACCAATCGCCCAGTCCCAGCTGAAGAGAAACAACCCACAATGCTTCACATTAGTTATGGTGTTTTGTGTGGTGTGCTGTATTTACTTTTCGCCAAACATAGCGCATGGAGTTCAGTCTAAAAAGGTTTCATTAGACCATAGCACCTTTTACCAGAAGGTATCAGACTCTTTCACATACTCTCCGAGTGTGACACTTTGTTAGGAAAAGCTTCTTTTGTGCCACACTGCCATCCCGAATGGGTCCTGTCCTTTTTAAACTCTGGAAAATATAATTTCTAGTAATTGGTAACTGTGGTAAGTCGGAATCATTCAACAATCATGGTGAGTAATGGCTTCTACTCCTGTTATTGTTAAATGCACTGCTTGTCACATGTATAGTGTAGCTTTCTCTGCCAGCAGCGAGGGATTCACATGTGATAAATACAGGGAAATAGTTAGGCTGACAGAGAAGATTGCAGAACTGAAGACACGCATCCAACCTTTAATTGAGGACAGTAAGAATGTAAGGGCCTTAGATTCAGGTTTGGATGTGACTAGCTTAGCGAATCCTGTACATTTTTTGGTTCCGGGTGCAGAGCCCCTGCGGCAGGGTGACTGTGAGGGCACCATACAGATTTTATCAAAGAATTTGCTGATTTCCTATTAATAATTAATGCTGGCTGCAGATAAAGTCTTAATTGTTGGGGATTTTAATATCCATGTTAATAATGGGAGATATGGATTGAGATCAGCATTTATAGACATTCTGTATTCCATTGGAGTTGGACACAACATATGTCAGGACTAAAAAAGTGCGGTATACCGGTACTGCGAAAATACCGGTGTATATTATATTTTAAACTGTTCGATATCATCATTTTGCCCAGGGGTGTGTTTCCTGTACAACGATGTAACTCGCTGATTAACCTTCATAGTACGATGCATTGTTGTGGAAACAAACTAGCTAGTCACGACTGTTTTCCATTAGTTCAACAATGTAGGGCCGTTGTTAATGACATCACAGAGTAATAACTTATGTTATTTAACTGATTAGAGATCTCTAAAATGCTGCTATATTGAACATAGCACCTGATGACTAATTTACTATTTTTTGTTCCCTGTCATTTCACTTTATTTGATGTTTGATTCATCGCTGGTTCCTTCTTACGTCATACTCTGGGGTTCCCTTTATGCGCATTTATGGGCATTTATGCGCATGCGCACTATTCAAAAACTGCGCTTACAGAGGAAGCTTAAAAATACATAGATTAAAATGCATTTATAATTAGATAAATGCATGAGAATTAATGAGTAAAAGATATAGATTGTACTGCATGTTAGCATGCTAAAGAGCATAATTTATTGAGCCCATATGTCTTACTATCAAGGAACTATGCTTCTAACCACAGGTTGAAAGCTGTAGTTTGAACTACGTAAGTTTGTGACACTGTTTGCGAATGTTCATCAACATGAAATCCATCAACGCGCCCGAAAATAGTAAATAAAGACAACAGTAGAAGTGAAATATGGCATTATTTTGCATACAAAACAGATGATAAAGGTGAACGAACTGACCTTACTGCACCTGCATGTGAGCATTGCTATAAATTATGGCAACACATCAAATCTTGCCAAGCATGTCACTTGCTCATCCTGATCTTTCCATGAATTTAGAGATTGACAAGTGAGTGCATCATTCATAAGTTCAGTTTTAATGAACTTTTATTCACAACATATCAGAGGCAGACAGTAGTGAAGTAGGGCTGAAACTATTCCTCAGGTAACTCGAGTAACTCAAATACAAACCCTGTTCCCTTAAAAAGCGGGAACGAGACGCTGCGTATCAATATGCTAATGAGAACAATCTTTGTTCAACCGGTTGTGAAGCATGTGTGTCAAACACACCAAGAATTGGCCTAAATAACCTCGGCAGGTGACGTCATTTGATTATGTGCACCTGAGGGTTATAAATAGACGTGAGACGTACAAATCTTCAGGTTACAACTTTGTCTGAAGAGACGTCCAGGCACGCCTACAATGCGGCATTGAGGCGCAGCATCTCGTTCCCGCTTTTTAAGGGAACAGGGTTACAGTCAAGTAACCCGAGACATTCCCTACCAAAAGCTACACTCGATGCTGCGTATCAATACGCTAATGGGAACAAGAATACCAAAGCCGCTGCACTGGAAGTGTCTGGACCTGTCAAGGTTGTGTAGTGTGTGTGCACAAACATCGAAGAGGTCTCAGACATGACTCTGGGATGTTGACTCAAGGACATGAGAGCCCGAAGCATCATGGACATCCAAATTATAGAGTTTGCAAAATGTGTGCGGAGAGGTCCAGCCTGCCGCACCACACACTTGCTGAAAGGAGACACTGTCAGAACCTTAATATAGAATGCAACCCATCTGGTTGAATGGACCCACTCCTAGAGGGGAAGCTTGACCGCGCTCCTTGTAGGCTAGGGCAATAGCATCCCTCACCCAATGTAACATTGTTAGTCTAATGGCAGCCATAGCATATGAAAAGCTGCTCTGATTTACACCACTAGCTAGTGCGGTGGACGTAAATCTGAAGAGCATGTACTGGACACAGTAGGTGAAGTCCTTCTTGCTCCGGTGTCGAGAATGGCGGAGGGCAGAAGCCTTCAAGAACGGCTGGATAATAGGGTGAGGATGCAAAATAGCTTTGACCAGCCCAGGAGCAAAGCCTAAGCAGGATGACAAAACTGACAGAACCTGCAAATCCCCAATTCTCCTAAGAGAAGTAATAGCCATAAGAAAAACCATCTTCAGAGTCAGAGACCTGACAGGCGCTGACTCTAGTGGTTCAAAACAGGGTCTCAACCAGACCCTTTGAGCACTAAGGCCAAGTCTCATGAAGGGACTGTCGCTCTGGTGGGTGGCCTCAACCGCTTAGCTCCATGAAAGAAGCGACCAGCTCAGGGGCACGTCGTCACTAGGTTCCAGGAGGCCAGTAGACACGCAGAAGCTTTCGATCAGTTTCTTCCCCGCCATGCTCGGCCGTTGGGGCTGTCGGCCACCCAGCCTCGACCCAGTCAGGTGCCTCTGCGGCGAGAGTCGCAAAAGCAGAGTGTGGCGAGCCGTGCTCCCCCTCGTAAGGACTGGGGAGCGGCTCACCGCACTCAACATCCCAGCAAGAGGCCGGATCTGAGGTCCATTATCTTGGCCAAGAAGAAGTCCTGAGGGTTATGCGCCCAGGACCCTGGGGGTGTGGCCCCTCAGGGAGGGGCGCGAAAAATTCCAGCAGAGATTAGGGGCTCCTTCCCGGCACCCCGCTGTACTATCTCCGCCGCCACTGGTGTTTCGGGGGCCAACGGTCTCCGGCGAAGTGTTACATGGTCGGTTGCTTCCTGCCATGTTTCAGGACACCGCACGTCTAACATCCCCCCCCAGATAAGCGAAGTGTTAAGACTAGAGCCCCTTTCAGAGAAACTGGCAGCGTGGAAGCTACTGCCAGATATCTCTCCATGGGTCGTAAGGACTGTAGAAAGGGGCTACAGGATTCAGCTTGCACATCGTCCTCCACGTTTCAACGGCGTGGTCTCCATTTCCTTGAAACCGGAACGAGCACATTTGCTGACAAAGGAATTGCAGACTCTGTTGGACAAAGGGGCCATAGAACGTGTTCCCCTGCCAGACAGAGAGTCAGGCTATTACAGTTGATACTTCTGGTTCCCAAGAAAGATGGGGGGCTGCGTCCAATTTTGGATCTTCGCGGGTTAAACCGCTACCTCAGAACTTACAAGTTCAAGATGCTCACAATCAAAATGATTGTTTCCAAGATTCAGTTAGGAGATTGGTTTGTGACAATCGATCTCAAGGACGCATATTTTCACATAGAAATGTTGCCACAAAACAGGAAGTTTCTGAGGTTCGCTTTCAGGGGCGAAGCTTACCAGTATCGGGATCTTCCATTTGGCCTAGCTCCGTCACCCCGCACGTATACAAAATGCATGGATGCAGCACTGGATCCTCTGCAACTCCAGGGCATCCGCATTTTGAATTACATAGACGACGGGCTCATTCTGGCCCAGTCTCAAGAGCTTGCGCTTCAACATCGGGATGTCGTCCTAGCTCATCTCAGATCTCTGGGGTTGAGACTCAACGCCAAGAAAAGCATTCTCTCTCCTGCCCAGAGAACAACATATTTGGGTGTTGTATGGGACTCGAAATACTTCCTCCAGCAGTTAAGAGGCTACCATGTCCTAGTGCGGGTGGACAACACAGCGGTGGTCCCTTACATAAATCGCCAGGGTGGACTGTGTTCGCGCCGCCTGAACAGACTAGCGCAGCAGGTTTTGCTTTGGGCACAGGACAAGTTCCTGTCCCTCAGAGCGATTTATATTCTGGGGCATATGAATATGGGAGCAGACTTTCTGTCCAGACAAGCTGTGACACACGGGGAATGGAAACTCCACCCCAAAGTAGTCAGTCAAATCTGGGAAAGATTTTAGAGGTGGACCTCTTTGCTTCACAGGAGACAGCACAATGTCCCCTCTACTTCTCTTTGACTCCTCCAGCTCCCCTGGGTCTGGACGTGATGGCCCATATGTACAGAGTATGGTTCTCAGATCTAATATCCCTCCTCAACGGCTCGCCGTGGGCGATTCCAGTCAGGAGACATCTCCTATCTCAGGTGCAGGGGAAAATATTTCATCCCCGGCCCGAGTTCTGGAACCTTCATGTATGGCCCCTGAGGGGGACCAACTAAGAGATGCTGGGCTTCCAGCTGATGTTGTAGAGACTATTCTGAGTGCTAGGGCTCCCTCCACTAGAAGAAGTTAT